>JACAXG010000112.1:1046767-1122624 GCA_018881555.1 Amblyornis subalaris | reverse complement strand
CAAGGGTAGCCTATAGATGAAGCATTCTTACTTCAGCTACAGGAAGCATCACACTCTCAGGCCCTGATCCAGCTGAGAGGCTTCAATGACCCTGACACCTGCTGGAAAAGCAGCACAGCTGCTGTTAGCTGTAAGCAGCCCAGGAGACCCTTGGAATGCACCTGCTTAATCCAGGTGATAACCAGCCCCTTGAATTTTAGGAAAGCAAACTAGAATACGGAATTACTGGATGAACCCCCTTGGAAATTGCTGTCAGAGGCAAAGGAACTGAACTGGGCTAGGAGCCCTTTAGGGGCATTTTTCTTATGCCACAAGACTTCTTGATTTCTGTGTGTAAGAAATCAGGCAAGGAAGGAGACCACTGTGACTGATTAAGGATGTCCTGGTCAGACTAAGGTGTGAGAAGGAAGTGCACAGGCAGTGGAACCAGGATCAGGTATAATGGGAAGAATATAAGGATGATGCCTGGATGCGTAGGGATTGGATCAGGACAGATAAGGCACAGTTAGAGATGAATATATCAAGGGATGTGAAGAATAATAAGTACAGAATCATAGAATGGTTTGAGTTGGAAGAGACGTTAAAGATCACCCAGTGTCAACCCCCCACCCATGATCAGGAATACCTTCCACTAGACCAGGTTGCTAAAGCCCCATCCAACCTGGTCTTCAACACTGTCAGGGTAAGGGCATCCACAACTTCTCTGGGAAAACTGTTCCAGTGTCTCACCATCTTCAGAGCAAAGAATCTCACCCTAATATCCAATCAAAACCTACTCTCATTTCAAATCCATTACCCCTTGTCCTGTCACAGCACACACTTGTAAAAAGTCTCTTTCTGGCTTCCCTGTCAGCCCCTTTTAGGTACTGAAAGACTGCTAGAAGTTCTCCCTGGAGCCTTTTCTTCTCCAGGATGAACAATCCCAACTCTCACGGCCTTGCTTGATAGCTGGCCTCTCCAGAGGACTGGAGAGCTGCTCCAGTCCTCTGGTCATTTCTGTGCCTGTGCTCTGTTTCTGCTTTAACAGGTCCATGACTTTCTTGTACTGGTGACCTTGAACTGGAAGCAGTGCTCCAGGTGGTCTCACTAAAACAGAGGTACGGAATTACCTCCCTCAACCTACTGGCATTACTTCTTTTCAAGCAGCTGGGGATGCTTGATACTGGCCTTTTAATACTTAAAGRGATCTTAAATGACCAATGCAGAAAGACTTTTTGCAAGAGCATATAGTGACAGAATAATGGTCAGTGATTTTAAACTGAAAAAAGAAGGTTTCGATTGGACATTAGGAAGAAATTTTTTACAGTAGGGGTGGAGAGAAACAGGATCAGGTTTCCTAGTGGAGTTGTGGATGTCCGGTCCTTGAAGGTGTTCAAAAGCAGATAGGACAGAGCTTTAACAAAACTGACCTAGAAAAAGATATCCCTGCCCATGGCCATGGAATTGGACTAGATGATCTTTAAAGGTGCCCTTCAAACCCAAACCACTCTGTGATCATATAGGCATAAGTACATATTCAGATATTTATCAACAGGGCATTTCTTCCATGTCTTAGGGAAAAAGTCTTGTGATCTTAATATAAAGAAATAACTAATGGATGTCGGCTGCTAATTGTCTTAGCTTTCATTTAGCTTTGCTTTTGAGGTATTTAAACTCATCTACTCGATTTCGAATGTGATCTGTTAGATATTATACTCTGAAAGGTAGTCTTTGACTAACATAAAATATAGAAATAATGTAAGATCTTAATTTAGTAACAAGTAGCAGATAACAAAGTGCATGTCAGGTTATATTAGGATCAGTAATCTATATACAGAACAAAACAGGAGCATAATAATAGTACAATCCTGTTGGTACTTGGAAGCTACATGTCCTAAGATGAACGCTGAAAGACCAAAATAAGTAATTGTGAGTAAAAGCTGAGGTAATAGACAGCTTATAATAATCATGGGACATAATAACCATTCTAAAAACAGTATAGGGGTTTCAAATTTTATTTCCATCTAATTCTGACAGTTGAATCTTTTGCCTTACCATGTATTCTCATATTTTGACTCTGAGATACGCACTGCACTTCAGGGGTCCTTAAAAGCTTTATGCATGGTATTCAAAAATCAAAATTGTATATATAACTTTCCATTTGAAATTGTCTTTTAAAATTCTATTTACAATTATTTTATTTATTTGAAAGCCCCACTGCAGTACACAAAGATAAATACATATACCAAAAGCTGAGCATCTGAAAACTAGACATGATTTTACAAAATTAGCAGCAGTCAACATAAAAGTTAGATATATACTAGCATATCCAGGAAAAAACCAAAAATTATTATCTCCTACTAAAAAATAAAAGACAAAGAGAGATGATCCTTTATAAGATGTAGTAAGTTTAAAGTGTTTATGGTATTCTTTATGATTTTTTTTATAATTATTATAACCATTTCATTATCTTTATGTAAATCATGCATCTGAGTCTCATGTTTCATAGATTGTAGATATAAAGATGACCTAGTATGTTGAATATGAATTACAGATATACAGCACTGAGAATTCTACAAAATTCCCACTATTTTAGAGCACAAGCTAGTGGTTACATTTAAATTTAAAGCCTAAAGATTCCAAATTTTGTACATTAAGCAGCCTAGAATACTGTAATAAGCATTTAATAGCATAAAATCATTTTCTTTTTTAGATTGAAGAAGCTTTTGAAATTCAGTGGGAGTATCTCAGTATATTATAAGTTGACTGATTCTTTCTTTTATGTTCTTTATTACTTGATAGCATGGTAATAGGCCTTAGGAGACTTCCCACTACCGCACTCAGGAAAAAGTGATATTATTTGATTAATCTGTRTGACGGATTTTACTTATAGAATGAAGGTAACATGTTCCCTGTATTCTAAGGAGAAAAAAGAAAACATTACAGTTCAAATTCAGAGTGCCATCTAGTGCTGAATAGAAATGTAGAAAAGTAACCATATTTAACCTGAACACATACATCTCTTAAATCAATGTATGCCATCAAGATYACGTAGTACATTACAAGAAATAATTTTTAAAACTGTGATATATTGGCTCTCAAAGAGGCTGCAAAATTTTGACTGAAAAATCTCTTCTATACCACTGCTCTTACACTTCAAAATATCTGACAGCATAACATACGGAATTTAAATATTTCTTTCCATTATGCAGAAACCATTTAATAAGAATTCATTATGGTCTCATATTCTGTCTTCCTTCCTTGATCATCTACATTTTTTAATTATTTTTTTCCACTTATGAAACACAGTTGCTGTTATATTGGGTTTGTTTTTTGAAAGGTATTGAAACTATCAATTTCTCTTTTTTGGTATATCTGATTGGATTCCTTTGTCAATAAAGTATATTTCTCAGGAATTTCTCTTCCAACGCTGATTAAAAAAAAATTCCTAAAGTCTTTGACTGAAATATATCAGTAGGATTGTTTACAATGTATATTTTGTTAGTTTGTTTTAAAGTTTAGTAATCGAAAGCACAGCAGGATCCAGGATTAAGAAAAGAAACATCTTTCTGTAAGGTCATGTAAAAAAAAAAAAAAGGATGCTGAACTATTAGTCTTTCCCTCTTCCCATAAAAGCTCCAAACTAATGGAATAATGTTTTTGAAAAACGTGCTCTTACTCTGTCAGTGAGGTTTTGGCTGTTGGTCATGTCTTCTGGAAATATCAAACATTTTACTGTATGACCAACTCAAGCTTTCATATATAAGACTCTGTTTTACACAGCTGCAGTTAAATCTGCAAATCTGCTCAACAGATCAGTCTTACCTTATGAACTTCTCCCCCTTCTGCTTTCCTTCCACTCTTCACCACAACTCACCAACATGTGCAGATTTTATTAAAAATACCTAAAACTAAAATGGGATACAAAATATTTATGAATATGTTTTCAATACATTCAGCATTTCATACAATCCTTTGCTCCAAGAAAATAAGCAAAATATGTATATTTTTCCAATGAAAATGTAGTTGTTACTGAAACAATATTTTAGGCCACCTGGTAAGTAAATATCTTGACAGAATGATTCTTTATTGTACAATTATGAACAATATATGCAGTTTAAAGCAGCACATGTTTGTCTGGGATCTCTTACTGGGTACATACACTCAACCAGAACTCTCTTCTTGGTGTTAGGATTATGCATTTCAGCCTTGATCACGTGGCATTTTTACTATACTAGAATGTGAGTAGTTAAGGAAAGCCATAAGCAAAGTGCTGCAGGAATCCCAACAGAAGAATTGTAAAACCAGATGCAATGCATCACTGAATCTCTTTCATAACATTTCTCTATTGCTTTCCTTTCAGCACTTGAGAACAATTTATCCTGGTGGAAAATCATGTCTCCAGGCAGACCACCTATTGGGACTCAATAGATGATGGATCAATTGGCATTTATTTATTTCTAAGTTCCAAATAATAACAAACAACCTGTAGGTTAAACAACAARTAAACAAATCTCAAATTAAGACTTTCTTCCATATGTTTGGAACTGGTTGCAAGGGAATTGAAACATTCCCATACAATTACCTTCAGCATCAGGAGGAAGTTGTACAGATGGGCTCTATGGATAAACCAGCTGATCATTTCAACTCTGGCTCTTATTTCTCTCATTGCTTAAGAAAGATAAACTACTTCCAAATTGAATCCAATTAGGTTTGAAATATAAAAATAGTCATTAGTTTCATAATTTCTAAAAGGAAATTATCCTCTCCCTCCAAAATAACAAATAGAATCATAAAATCATAGAATGTTGAGAGCTGGAAAGGACCTTAAAGATCACCTAGTCACAATCCGCCTTGCCATGGCCAGGGACACCTCCTACTAGACCAGGTTGCTCAAGGCTTTATCCAACCTGGCTTTGAACACCACAGGCTAGGAGTATCCACAACTTCCCTGGACAACCTGTCCCAGTATCTCACCACCCTCAGAGTAAGGAATTTCTTCCCAATATCTAGCCTAAATTTCCCCTTTTTCAGTTTGTACCCATTACTCCTTGTCTTAGCCCTACAGTTCCTTATGAAGAGTACCTTTCCATCTTCCCTGTAGGCCCCCTTCAAATACTGAAATGTTGCCATGAGGTCTCCATGCAAATTCTCTTCTCCAGGCTGAACAGTCCTAACATCCTCAGCCTGTCTTCATAGGGGAGATAGATGCTCCAGTCCTTTTATCAACTTTGTGGCCCTTCTCTGGACTGAACAGTTCCATGCCCTTCTTATATTGGGGACACCAGAACTGCACGCAGCACTCCAGGTGGGGTCTAAGTAGGGCAGAGCAGAGGGACAGAGTCACTTTGCTTGCCCTGCTGGCCATGCTGATTTTGATGTAGCCCAGGATTTGTTTGGCTTTCTGGGCTGCAAGTGCATGCTGCCAGTTCACGTTGAGCTTTTCATCAAGCATGAGCCCCAAGTTTTTTTTCATAGGGCTGCTCTAAATCACTTCTCCACTGAATCTGTAGGTGTGCCTGGAATTGTTCTCATTTTGGAGGACTTCAAAAGTGATAATAATTGTGTCCCTTTTTAGTTACTTAAAAGACACTTAAAACAGAAGTGTGTGTGGTTGTAGAATCTTCATCTTGGGAGATACTCAGAAGCTGTCTGGACATCATCCACTATTTCTTTAAACAGCTGGAAGTTCACTTTTCTGAAGTTCATGTCCCTGACTTTGCTCTTTGCCAGGCCCATATTTCTTGAGATCACAAGCTCAATCAGGGCATGGTTGCTATAGCCCAGGCAGCCTCCAATCTTAACTTCTTTAATGAGCTCAACTGCATTGGTGAACACCAGGTCCAGTACTGTTTGTCCTCTGCTTGGCTGGTCCAATACCTGGACCAGGAAGTTATTCTCAACACACTCCAGTTATCTCCTGGATTGCTTGAAGTCAACCGGATTGCTTTCCCAGAAGACATCTGAGTGGTTGTAATCCCTCATCAGGATGACAGTATGGGAGCATGGTGATTCCTGTATTTGAAGCAAGAAGGCCTCATCAACCAGCTCCCTCTGGTCAGGTGGCCTGTAGCAGACCCCAATCACAAGCTGTCTTTTATTGGTCCGGTCCTTGATTTTTACCCACACACTCTCAGCCTTTTTGTCACTGTGTCTCAGAGGCAGGTCTTCACAGTCTGTCCGTTCTTTAACACCCTCACCGCTTCTTCCCAGATAATCTCTTCTGAAAAACTTGTAGTCCCCAATTGCAGTATTCCATTTGTGTGACTCATCCCTCCCACCATGTTTCCATGATAGCAGTCAGGTCATAGTTTTCTAATCGCACCATGGTTTCCAACTTGTCTTGCTTGTTTCCCATGCTGYGTGCATGCATTGCTGGGAAAGCACTTCAACTGGGCTATCGGCCTCTTCACCTTTTGGGAGGAGCAATCCCTAATTATTTTTGGGACAATTTACGGGTATTTTCGTGCTACTTCCTAAAGTATTGATGTTTCCTGGTTTTTCTCTGTCACTCCTTTTCCCTGCCAAATCTAGTTTAAAATTCTGCTAAGTCCAGCCAGCTTGCTTCACATAACACTCTTATCCCATCTGGTCAGGTGTGCCCCATCTAGTGTGAAGAGACCTGGTCTCTTGAAGGTGTGTCTGAGATACATCCTCTTACTTCTGCACTGGTTTTGGGCTGAGGTAGAGTTAAATTTCTTCATAGAGTCTTGTATGGTTCTGTGTTTAGGATTTGTGACCTAAGCAGTGTTGATAACACATTGATGTTTTAAATATTGCTGAGTAGCACTTACACAGAGTTAAGGCCTTTTCTACTTCTCAGTCCACCCCACCAGCGAGTAGGCTGGATTTGCCCAAGGAGGGAACACATTTGGGATAACTGATCCCAACAAATCAAAGGAATATCCCATTCCGTATGATATCATGCTTAGCAATAAAAGTTAGGAAAAGAAAAAGAAAGGAGGTAACATTCGTAGTTATGGCATTTGTCTACCCATGTAGCTGTTAATGCATGATAAAACCCATCTTTCCTCGGGGTGGCTGAACATCTGCCTGCCAATGGGGAGTAGTCAATGAATTTCTTATTTTCCTTTTCAGGTTTTGCTTTATCAAATTGTCTTTACTTCAATCCATGAGTTTTTGCTCTTTTACACTTCTGATTCTCTTCCCTATATCCCTGCAGGAGACTGAACGAGGAGCTGTGTGGGGCTGAGATGTTGACCGGGTTAAACCACTACTTTCATATGTGGATTGATAATACTGAATACATGCAAACATATACAGGGAATCTCTGGTACCCAGAAAATTTGTTCTGCTAATAGCCCTTTCTTATACCCCTGAACTGATCAGGTTTTTCCAACTGAAGAGGATGGAGCCAGACKCTTCTCAGTGGTGTGAAGCAGTAGGACAAGAGGCAATGGGCAGAAACTGATACACACAAAGTTCCACCTGATAATGAGCAAGAACTGTGTGAGTGACCACGCACTGGAACAAATTGTCCAGAGAGCCTGTGGAGTCTCCCTCACTGGAGATATTCAAGGACTGTCTGGATACAATCCTGTGCARTGGGCTCTGGGATGGCCCTGCTTAAGCAGAGAGGTTGGGCAAGTTGACCCATGGTGCTTCCTTCCAACCTGACCCATTCTGTGATGCTGTGAACCAGTAAATTCTTTTAATTCCTGTACACTCACATATACATAGACACACACACAAATGCTGACATATTAACATACATATTAATAGAATAAAAAAATATCCACTTATATTGTGTTTTGAATAGAAAGATTCGTTTTTACTAATTTGAAAGTTACTTGGTGGCATTAATATGAGCCCAAGGGAAATAACATGTTCCAATTAATCCTACTTAAGGCATTGTTATTTTATCCCAGTCTTTTAAGTAATAACACTGCTCAAGTTAAGTAACAACTAATAAACTACTGCTTCCTTCACTGTCTACTTAATAGACAGCCTCTGCCTTAAGGTAGTAACTAACAAGCTGGCAATTAAATGTCCAAATTCGATGAAATCAGTTTCAAAGTCTGAACAGAATTATATTTCAGGACTGCATAGAGGCCCCACATGTTGGGGTTTTTTTAATACATTAAAAATCTCCATGCAGATACAATTTCAATTTAATATTTTCTTAGTAGGAATTATTTAGTTCTTCAATTTACACTCATTTGGCATTTTGTGAAAGAAACTCTGGAGATTTTGTGGTTTGACTTCCATAGGATAACTCATTAACCAAACTATTTTTTGCTGACATCTGTTTTTTCATTGAAATGCTTCATATCTTGTAGAATTAAAAGTAGATAAGATTCTCAAAACACAAAAGTGGTTTCACAGCTTACATCTTATTATTAAAAGATTGGAGTATTTGGTAACTTTCAGCTACTTAGACATATATTAATTTAGGTGATCTTTAGCTATAACATAGCTATTCATCTAAGACAGAGTCTTACTTACCTGTAGTGAGTATCTTTCTTAGATCAGGAGTAATCCATTAGAAGTGTACCTCTTCTCTCTCTCTCTTTCCTAGGGACAGATTTCTATCTAGAACGCCTAGGCTTCTGGAGGATAAACTTCCTTCTAAGCTATCTGCTTAACAGCTCCAGCAAATATTTTCATTATAGATAATCTATAGTGTTGATAAAGAACAATTAATTACATTGAACTGACAAACAGTTTTAATCAGAGTTCAATGGTCCTGATTATAAAAAAAAAATTCCTTTTTTGGCATCCACACCATCCTTCTGAGAGGAATTAAGTTTTATTTTTAACTTCAATTCTCAATTGATATATATATATATGACCACCTATTCTATGTTTTTTAGTTTATCTCATCTTCCTAGCTTATGGTTCTGTCTTTTTCAAGTGTCAGAGTTCTAGTTTCACTAGAAAACTCTCAGCTTTTGTAACAGAARACGTAATAAACCATCATGCCCTAAAATACATTAACCATGCCACTAATTTTCTAAAATTACTGCATTTCCTCCCTCCTCTATGCACTCCCTTTAGATCTTTTCCAGATTAAGTATAACTTTACATTTAAACATGAACTTACTCATTTTTCATATGGAAGCTGTTTTGCATCATCACCCTTTTCATACTTCTGTAGACATGTGTCTTCAGTTCTGATACAGATTTTAAAATAGCATAAAACACTTTCTTTTTATCTTCTGAATTTATTCTCTAATAATTCCTATCGTGAATCTTTTAAGAACTATTGTATTTATATTTTGTATACAACTAACAATTATAATGTCAAGACCTCATTTAGTATGGTATTCATCCAATTAGAACCAGTTACTGTGCATAAAAATATGGGATTTTCTTCATCACTTTACACTTATCTTAGTTTACTCTCATCTGCTATCCTTTTAGTACCTAGTCGGTATTCTTAAATTATTCTGCAGGTCTTCATACTTGGCTTCATCTGTGCTGCTTCAGTAGCAGCAGTTTTTTTCACTTCARTATTTATCAGTTTTTACAATTTTTGGAGTTATGCTGAACAGTCAGACACAAGAATCACCGAATCATAGAGTCATGGTTTGGGTTGCAAAGGACCTTGAAATTTCATGTACTGCAAACTCCCAACCAAAGGCAGGGACATCTTGCACTGTCAGATTACTCAAAACCTCATACAAACTGACCTCAAACAATTCCAATGATATGACATCCATAACTTCACTGGGCAACTTGTTTCAGTGTCTCACCACCTTTATTGTAAACAATTTATTTCTTATGTCAATTTTAAACTTAACCACATTCATTTTAAAGCAATTGCACCTTGTCCTGTGACTACAGGTAAAAAGTCTTTCTTTTTCTTTCTTATAAGCCTAAGTATTTAAAGGCTTCAATCAGATGTCCTCAGAGCTTTCTCTTCTTCAGACCAAAAACACCCCAGCTCTCTCAGCCTTTCTTCATAGGCAAGTTGTTCTAGCACTCTGATCACTTTTGTGGCCCTCTTCTTGACCTACTCCAATACATCCATGTTCTTTGTTTGTTGGAGTCCCACGGCTGGACACAATATTCCAAGTGGGATCTCACATGATAGAAGTAGAGGAGTAGAATCACCTCCCTCGACCTGCTTATCACACTGCTTTTTATGATGCCCAGGGTGGTTGCCTTTCTGGTCCGTAAATCCACATTACCAGCCTAATGTCCAATTTTTCATCCAGCAGTACCTTTAAGTCCTTCTCTGCAGCACTGCTCTTGATTCCCTCTTCCCCCTGGGAGTCTGGGGTATTTGGGTTCCCATCTACTTTTTTTCCCCTGTACCTATCCGGTCTTATTGAGATTGGGCTTTGATAAGCCGATGGCTCCTGCAATCACCTTAGAAGTAGCCAGAGCAATGAATTATTTGGGCTCTTCCATCTGCCATTCTTTCTCCAGGCCTTTTTTTATGGATGTGCAGATGAGTTTTTATCACATAACCTAATGTAAAATGCAATTAATTATTCAGGTATTTAATCCTTCACTTCCTATAGGATTTGGAGTAGATGCCATATGTTTACAGAAAGCTGTTTCTTTTCACTTTCCTTCTCCTGATAATTTACTGACCAGAAAAATCTGTGGTGCAAACTCTCTCCCCCAACATAAAAAAGAAAAAGGAAAAAAAGCCTGCCAAAGTGGTGAAACTTTCTGTCTTGTTCATTGTGAGTAAAGATGGAGAAGAAATCCTCATACCTTCCAGCTCTGACATTATCTTCTCTGAACACTCATCTCAGGTTTTGATCATCTATTGACCTTATCAAGTTCCCATCAAGCTGTGTTCACCTGATCTACTTGAAGAATGACTTACTGTTATTTTTTATGCACTCTTCAAATATTTCCTCAGTGCTTTTTTTTTGTACTGACTTACTATGTTTTCAAATCTAACCCATCAGATTTTAAGAACTTTTATGATTTTTTTAAACTTGAATTTATTAACTTTCCTTCCCCACTATTTAGCAAGAATGCTTTCCTTGACRTATTTTTTAGACTTTACCCTGAAGTAGTATAAATTGCTTTTGAACCTCCCATACAGTATCTTCTGAAAGCTCCTGACATTTCAAAATATTTTACCCTTTCCTACACTTGCTTTATCATCTTCTTTATGAGCTTCATAATTTTCATGTAGTTCACACTTTTTTCTTCAAATTAAACACAACAGACATAAGGGTTTCTGGCTTTTGGTAATCCTGGAAAGGCCCTGACTCTAAATGCATTGTAGTCACTGTTATAGATCAGATTTGGACAGTAATATTATAAATCTGTGACACTGACCAGGACCAGGACCAAATAGACACACACGAACACATAGACACACATATTTGCATTTTCAGGTATCTATCTTCTCCTTTCCTGAATTGTCTGAAAATTCAGTCTAATTTTCCTTTCCTAGTTTGTAGTTAGACATTTCCACATGATGGTCATCAACATCTGTGTTTCCTTTCTCTATGGCATTGATGATTTCATTCAGATTCAATATGTCACAATTTCTGTTGCAATTCTCATTGACTAACTCATAAAATGGTGCTAGTATTTCATTTTCCTAACCAGTAAAGGAATTTCAATGTTGTTGACATATGGAATATCCTTGAGGTTTTTTTTATAAATAAAAATATTCTTTCACCAATGAAAGGAAGTTCTTGCCAGCATATATTTTACACCCCGTGTCCTACAGATAGTGTCCTATGTATATTTTTTCAACAGTTTCTATTGTTATTACTATGAAGTCATTAACTTAAAAACTAGGCATCGCAAAATGCATCTCTGTTATTCACTGGCAGTATGTTCGGGTGTTAAAAAAAAGCCATTCACTTTTGGATGTGGCTGATGTATCTTGCTTGTGTTTCAAACCTAAATATGTATAAACTTGATGATCAAATCAAAAATGTTCCTGTCTTTTGGCAGATACCATCAGTGCAAAGGCATATGATGCCACTTTCCAAAGGAGAAACTGGACACCACAATTTCTTGTCCTTCGAGTTTCCTTCAAGTCCTTTTTACATGAAGTTGAGTGAGTTAGCCTGTAGACAAGGCTGTTCTGTTCTTTGGACATTTCTTCATGATTTTCTGCATTCTCCTTGCTCCTTTCTCAGTAACACTGATATTGTTCTAAATGTTGGTCTGTTCAAATGCATCTCTTGGGGCATTGCTGATCTCCCTCTATAATTTCTTGAGCTTCTCCTCATGAAGCTACCCTGGTCTCAAGGGTTAGTTTCTTGTATCGGAGGACATAACCTTGTTACCTGGGTTCACCTTATTTTGCTGCAGGAAGAATACAATACATTACAATAATTTGTAAGCATTTCAACTAACATTTAACACCCACCTGGAAAATTAACTGCATTCATATATTTATTTATTTAACATCTTTCTACCTTCTTGAGTCATTCATCTGCAGGGAACTTGTACGTTGCTCTGTAAAACCCAAAAGCTCTTCAACATGAACTGTCACCTTATTGCCTTTTTTGATTGGGTTCTTCCTAAGCCATCACAAAGATACATATTTCTTTCGTTTCTTTTATCAAGTGGTGCAAAGCAAGGTTGCTCCAAGGTGGGGTAATAAGATGGGAGCTGAGGGTGACCCCAGCATAGGTATTGTCTTCTCTGGCCAGGGTGAAGTCCCACAGCAACTGAGTAAAGGGATGAACCAGGGCCCAAGTCAGGCAGGGGTGGTCTGTCAGTAGAGTGGGATAGAGACGGGTCCAGAGCTGAGGCCAGAGACAGGTTATAATGCAGGCCCAAGGGCCCCGTCCAGGAGACAGACTCCCCATGGCACTGGGAAGAGGACTGGGCACAGACAGCCCTGTCACAGACAGACAGTCGAGAGTAACTGATCCCAATACCCATCTTTGAGAGGAGAAAACATCAGTCTCAAAACCGGAACTATCCAAAAATACAGTAGACTAAAAGCTCCTCTGCAATTTAAGATAACAATTCCATTTAAATAGGACCAATCTTCATGAAGAAAAGAACTATACAGCTGTAAACTATTATTATTATTATCTTGAAAACCAGCAGCTTTATGCTTCAGCTATGCTGATTGTTTTCATCTTGTTTGTAACAAGCAGAGTTTGAATTAATTCTAGAGAAAGGGTGCCATCTAAATCATGGCCTTAAGTGTAGCTCAGATACTAATCTCATGTTGTCTATGTATAATTTCTAAAACTTACAGTAAAAATATTCTCTTCTTTCTTCCAGCCTTGAAAAAAAAAAAAAAAAAAGCTGAGTTATTAAAGAAGGAACACTTACTTTACTTTATTTGGGGATATTTTTTTTGTCTGATAACAAAGAAATTATTACAAAATTAATGTCACATGTTAAAAAAGATGTAGGAATGTACATTTGAGTCCACATATTAGTCCATATAATAGTAAGTCAGATTTTAACTTCTCAATAAGTCAGATTTGAACTTCATCTCAGATAAAACAAATATTTTATTTGAAAAAAATATGGGGGATTTTGTTAGCTGCCAGATGCCCACTAAGACTCTTTGTCACTCCCTCCTCTCATCAAGACATGCTATAAAAATGCAATTAAAAGCAACAGGAAGATCACTCACCATTTACTGTCACAGGCAAAACCATCTTGACCTGGGCAAATTAATCTAATTTATTGTCAATTATTTTTAACAGAATAGGACAGTGAGAAATAAAACAAAGCTAAAGTCACCTTCCTTATACCACTTCCTTCTTCCCATGCTCCACTTCACACCTAGCTCTTCTATCTTCTTCCCTAATTCTCTCCATGGATTGTGGTTTACTTCAGGGTACATCTACCTGCTCCAGTGTGGAGTCCCACACGGGCTGCAGGTGGATATCTGCTCCACCACAGCCCTCATGGGCTCCTGAGGGACAATCTATGTCGCCATGGTTTTCTCCATGGGCTGCATAGAAATCTTTGCTTTTCCTGCCTACAGCACCTTCTCTCCTGCCCTTATTGGCCTTGATGTCTGAAGAGGCTGTTTGTCTCACAATAAAACACTCAACTTTCTCACAGCTTCTGCACAGTGTTTTTTATGCTTTCTTAAATATTTTATTGCAGGGACACCACCAGTATTGCTGATTGGCTCAGCTTTGGCCAGTGGCCAGCCTGTTTTGGAGCCAGATGGAAGAGGCTGTGTCTGACAAGGGGTTAGCTCCTGGTCTCTTCTCACAACTCCCCCCGCTACTAAAATATTGCCATGTAAATCAAATAAAGTATCTTGATCACAATGTTTAATGAATGCATTTTGAAATCTACCTATTTTATCTACAGCATTTTATATTTAATTCTGTCTGTCTATGATATATTTTAAGTGTAACATAATCTACATAAAATAGTTATAATGTATACATAGGCTATGGTTATAAGATTTTTATATATATTTATATGCTGTATCTAGAAATGCATCCACAGGAATCTTTCTTGCTAGATCAAAATTTGATTTGGAGTGTAAACCAGCTGGTCTGCTCAGAAGGGATTCAGCTGTTCACACATAAGTGCCTAATGTGGTTTGTGATTCTCTAAGCTATGCAATACACCTGAGTAGGACCAAGCCATATGGCAGAGAACTTAAGTGAAATCTGGTCCTGTTGAAGTAGAAACTTGGAGGTCAATATATGCCACAGTACCTTAAGTGGCAGTAGGCACCTATTTTTATGTACTGCAGTTACACTTTTTCTCTCCACTAGCAATAATAAAGATTTTGTATGCTAGCTCGGACTACACATTCACATTTCAGAGGTTCAGAATTGGTACAGATGAATTCTCTCCTGCAGCATTTTGTCTATCTTAAGTTATAGAAATTATTTCTCTAGAAGCCCTTAATTCTACCAATTGTTCTTATTCCCTAAGTTTAAGTTAAAAGGGTTGAATAGATGCTAAAGTGGTCTGTTGCCAGAATCCAACCCAAGAAAACAACTCATGGGATGAAGTGCTCCTGCAAGAGCAAATGAATTGGAAATTGCCTTTCAATGTGTTTGCCTATGATGCTGGTTTCTGTAAGACAAACTTTCAATATACAGGTGYGCTAAACTCCTATTAAACTACCATGAAATTGTGCAATATCACCTGAGAAAATAAGAGAAAGAGAGGAACTCACAGAGGAAGGGAATTCATGAGCATATATAAATTTCCCTGATTTGCAAACATCCTTTACTCTCTTTTTACGAATTATCATCCATATCTTTTTGAAGGTAGGAGAAACAAGGAATCTGGTACAAATTTATTCTTACTTGGAAAGAAATAACTAGCAGATTAGGAGAAAAAGTGAGTCATGATCTGAATTTTTTGTAAAATAAAGAAATTAGAGCATTGATTGACAGCACATCCTTTAAGAACTATTTTCAGGAAATTACGTGGTTGCTCTCTAAGCATTCAGCAGCAGTCCTGTGCTTTGTGTAATATGACAGCCACTTTCAACTATTTTCAAACTGGAATTACCCAAAAATTACAATCTTTGGGTTTTTTCCTGCTTTGTTCTAAGAAACGTTTTTTAAGTATCGTCTTTAAGTATGAATTTTCTTTTATGAATATAGCCATTCAGAGCGGGTGAGAAGGCTTAGGCCATTTTCTTTTAAAATTTATCAATCATATGCCTCTTTCCTTAATATAAGGTATGGATAAAAGGGAAGATATTACTTTAATAAATACTAATTTCAACCTATGTATACCATCTGTGTCAGGGAATAATATGGCAGTTTCATTTCTCATGCTGTAATGAGCTGTTAAAAGTGGAACAAAGCTAGTTATCATCATATTTTTCTATTTGGCCAGCTGCCAGTGTTTCTGACGTCTAGTAATTCAATCATTTAATAACTCGAGGTTTCAAACTGCTTAAACCCCATCCAGTTTAGTGTGGATTTCAGATGACTGAGTTCAAAATAATGATTTGGTCTGTCTTCTTTTCAAGATCTCCTAGTATTCCTCTAATTTCATTGGACATTTTCTTATTTAGCCAGAAAGCTCCCTGAATATCTAACTGTAGTCACACATGACTGTTCTGGAGAGACAGATGCTAGATGTAGTTAGGGCTACAGCGAAGCTTGTGACTACTTTGTAGACAATAGCTTAACAGAAGTGAAAGAACTGGATGCTAGATTTTTTCTCATTTTGAGGAAGGTTAAACCTACATCTTCCAAATATTGGAAAGGTGTCTGTACTGGTTTTGGCTGGGGTAGAGTTAATTTTCTTCATGCTGGCTGTATGGGGCTGTGTTTTGGTTTTATGCTGAGCACAGGGTTGATAAAACAGAGATGTTTTTGTTATTGCTGAGCAGGGCTTACACAGAGCCAAGGCCTTTTCTGCTTTTCCTACTGCCACACTGGCAAGGAATTTAGGGATGCATGGGAGGTTGGGAGGAGACACAGAGAGGACAGGTGACTCAAACTGACCAAGAGGATATTCCAGACCCTATGACATCATGGTCAGTATATAAAGTGGGGGGAAGAAGGAGGACTGATGGTGTTTGTCTTCCCAAGTAACTGTTATGCTTGATGGGGCCCCATCGACCTTGAGATGGCTGAACACCTGCCTTCCCATGAGAAGCAGTGAATTAATTCCTTGTTTTGCTTTGCTTGTGTGCAAGGCTTTTGCTTTCCTTACTAAACTTTCTTTATCTCAAGCCACAAATTTTCTAGCTTTTACTCTTCCGATTCTCTCCCCTATCGTGTTGGTGGGGGAGGGTGCAAGAGGCTGCATGGGGCTTGGTTGTTGCTTGGGGTTAAACCATTACAATGTCTTAGCTGCCAGGCCATGAAAAAAAATCTGTTTGTCTCAGCTGCTTGAAGCTGGGGTTTGAAATTTACTTTTTTGTTGTTGTTTGCTTGTTTGTTTGGGGGTTTTATGCTTTGTTTGTTTGTTTGTTTGGGTTTATTTCTTCCATTGGCTAGTAATAATGTCCTCTGGTGCAGCCTCTTCATACCAATGCAGTTACCCACACAAAACTCCTGTAGGGAACATGAAGCTATCCAGGTTTCTGGTTACAGAGTGTGCCCGAGGTTTCCTCTGGTGTCTGAGGGCAGCAGAAAGAGTGACTGAGAGAGATGTATCCAGAAAGAGTGACTGAGAGAGATGTATCCAGAAAGAAGAACTTCTCTGTTTGATGGCTGAGCTTTGAGGGCAAGTGAACAGACTGAGGAGTATCCAGAGCTCTGAGAAGAAGATTGACTTGTAGAACCATACTTTGCTGTCTCTGGACATCTATCTTGCCTTCCCAGGTGCCCCTACACAACAGATAGGAGACTCTGGGGTTGGAAGCATTGTTTTGGGAATCTGGAGGGGTCCCATTCAAATAGAAGCCAGCAAATATTTTTTTCCAGTTTTCAGGAAGGACAAGAAGGAAGACCCTCATAATTATAAACCTTTAAGACTTTGGTACTTGTTAAAATTATGGATAAGATTATTCTTGGAGTTATTGAAAAGCACTGAAAGACAATGCAGTCATTGGTTAAAGACAACATGGGTTTGTGCAGGGAATATCACGTCTGATTAACTTAATATCCGCTTATGACAAGTTTACCCATCCAGTGCACGAAGGGAAGGCAGTGGATGTGTTTGGGTGTTTTCTCTCTGGTGTCCAGCGAGYGGGTGTGAGGAAATGGTGTGAGGCTTATGGCTGCATCAGGGACCACCACTGAGAGGGTGGTCAAACACTAGAACAAGCTTCCCAGGAAAGTGGTCATGGCCCCAAGCCTGTGGGTGCTCAAGAAGAATTTGGACAATGCCCTTAGCTCAAAGAATCATAGAAAGGTTTGGGTTGGTAGAGACCTTAAAGATCATCTAGTTCCAACACCCAACCCACCCTGCCCAACAAGCTGCTGTTACATCTCCCTGGAGCCTTTTCTTCTCCAGGTTGCACAGTCCCAATTCTCTCATTGTGTCTTCACAGGAGAGGTTCTCCAGCCCTTGGATCATTGTGGCCCGCCTCAGGACATATTATTTAACTTTTGTGTTRTCCTGTGTGGAATCAGGGATTTGGCTCAATGACCTTTATAGATCTCTTCCAACTAAGAATATTCAGAGTATGATTGCAAAGTTCCATTTAATATTTGGTTAGTTATTTCAAGTGGAATTCCTACGCTTGATCAAACCAAGATATAGGAGCCAAGGAGATTAGTAGAATATATTTTTTCCTGCAATCACAAATAAAACTATGAAGTTGTCTTGCATAATGCTTGCCATTGTTAAATTTAGAAAAACTGTGAGTCAAACAGACATCTGCTTCCATGCACTGTAAAAAATACTCTTCCATAAAATCTGTAGTTTTACATATAAGCAGGGATATCCCCACAAGATATTTTTGGGTTCTAAAAAATGAAACAGAAATTATAAACAAAAGAAGTATTGAACATGTTAAAACTTTYAAAATAAAGAACTTTATAGTATTATTGATTAAATTTCATAATCACTTCATCATATCTCATGACTGCTTCTGATACTATAGTTTATAACAAAGATTTAAATGTCATGAAGGTAATAACAACTCAAACACTAAAGAAATTTTACCTTGTACAGTGCCTTAAAAATAGTGAAAGCAAGATGGACACTGAATGATATGAACAAAAGTATTAAGGAAACAAAAATCAAGAAGAATAGTCAGCATGGCTTCATGAAGGGGAAAACATGATGACGTTCTTCGACTAAATGACTGGCATGGTTGGTAAGCGGAAAGCAGTTGATACCGCCTACCTGGACTTCAGTAAAGCCTTTGACACTGCCTGTCATAAGATTTTCAGAGACAAACTGTTTTATGGGCCATATCAACAGGTAGGTTGTAAACTGGCTGGAAGGCTGGGACAAGAGGGTGATGATCATTAGAACAATGTCTAGTTGAAGGCCAGTAAGTAGGTGTGTATCCCATGGGTGAATACTGGCTCCAGTCCTGTTTAGCAGCTTCATTAATGATCTGGATAGTGTGGAAGTGTGTGCCCTCAGCGAGCTTGCACAGGATACAAAACTGATGATGGACAGCTTGCTCTAGGTAAACATGCTTGAGCATGCTGTCAGACAAGATGACCCCCCAGAGGTTCCTTCCAACCTCAACCACTCTGTGACTCTGTGACTACCCTTATCTCTAAATTATTTCTTGGCCAATCTGTGGTGCCGTTGTCACATACAGAACACAAAGACACTGTATGTGCTGTAAAGAACTGCCCAGGTTTTAACAATTCTTTTTCTTTCTAATCCATTAACTCTATTATAGAAGTATCATTGTTTTTTCATTCATTTCCTTCCCCCTTCTTTTCCTAGTTTTCAGTCTTCATGTTCAATATTCTTATGAATTTCCTCTTGTTTTGCTCTCAAAACTACTTTCTGATTCTCATATTTCGTTCTCCTCCACATCTACATGTTACAAAGATTTGTCTGAACCTTATCCAAGTCCTCTCTTTTGGGCTTTCTTGTTACTGCTGTTTGAAACTTTTCATCATATGCATGATAAATATTTATGATTCTACATCATAACATAATAAAACCTGTAATTTAACTGATTTTATACAATTAACTAACAAAATACATTAATATAAGGGACTTCAACAGATAATGGAGTAGGCACTGGAGAATTTTGGTAAGATTAAATAAAATCAGTAAGACAGAGACACTGGCTTCCTGAAGCCATGATTTTTGCTTTAACACTGCATAGGGATATAAATTAAACAGAGAAGTACTCTATTAGAATATTAATTAGTCCAGGGGTTCATCTACTCTTTCAAGATGTGAGTCTGAATCATCCCAGATTTCAGGATGCCTGCTATACAAGTACTCTAACCATAGTTAACTATTCAGATGTGAGCTGTCATGATATGCTTTTCTTTAACTGTCACCGCGTTTAGGTAGCTGAATTTAGCTTTTAAATTCTCAATGAATATGTGTCTCTCACTAGCCTGTTTGGAAATGGAGATAAGAATACTTTATTCCACATGGGACATTTAAGAATAAAAACATTAAAGATAATTAATTTCTCCAATGCTATGTAAAGCATATTGACCAGGCAGCCTAAAAGTGCCTAAACCACTACACCATTGTGTAGGTATTGGTTACAATACTTTATGCTGACTAGAAAGGCTGGCAGTAAAGTTTAAGACAAAGCGCTAACATAGTAGCTTAGGCCTATGATCAACAAAGTCAAATTTCAAAGCCCACAAGGACTGAATCTCTGAACGTTTTCAAGAGTTCAATGCTTTCTAAATAAAAAGATGGTTTAACTCATTATAAAATTTTGCCCATACAATTATACAGGGTGAATTTCTCTGGAAAAAAAAAAAAGGTATTGAGATCATTAACCCTTAGTAGACATATAAAATAATAGAATGTAAACTAAAATATGTGACAAATGATGTGCCATATCTTTTAGCATACTAAGCAAATGGGGGGAAACCTGCTTCTTTGGCCATATGCTCCAAGAAAGATTTAAGATGAAAAGACTACAAAAAGTATATTATTGATAGTCAAAGAACAGAGAAAAAGAACTTACTTTTCTGTATTTATTTGCTTGCTTGATTTATATTAAGAGATTTGATGTCACCAGAAAACAGAGATTTGATGTCACCAGAAGACTTCCTAGACTGGTGCAGCTCCCAGAGTACTACCTATGACTGATCTTCCACATAGGGAGTAATGAAGCAGCAACCCCTAGTCCAAGGGCAAATAAAAGGAATTTAGGGCCTTGGGGTGGTTGATAAGGGATTCTGGGACACATGCTATATTCTCTTCTGTACTTCCAGCTGAAGGCAGCCCTATTAGAAGAAACAGATGGGCTGAGTCTATCAATATATGGCTCTATGGCTTGCGTCACCCCCAAAATTTGTGGGTTTTTTACAGTGGAATGGTCTATACAGCACCAGGCATCCTGTCATCAGACAGTACTCACCTTTCTCAGTGAGGGGGGAAAAGTCTTTGCTCAGGAACCAGCAGAGATCATTGGCAGAGCTTTAAACTAGGTATGATGGGAGGGGGGACAACATCAATACGTCCCTGGCAAGCTGTGGGATGATATGCAAAGGTTAGAGGCATGAAGTGCTACTGAGGGCATTCTGCCAGTGACTCTGAAGAGTGCTGGCCATACTGGAACACCCTTGAAGTCTTGCAGAGGTGAGCCAGGGACTCATCTGCTAACAGAAGCCCATAGAAACACACCAAGGTAATATTTCAAAGGAATTAAGAGATGTTCCTCTAGGAAGGCAAGATGGCCAACAGCCCAGCTGAGGTGCCTTTATACCAATGCACGCAGCATGAGCAACAAACAGGAGGAGTTGGAAGCCGCCTTAATGCTAGAAAGTTAGACCTTGTTGCCGTTACTGAAACTTGGTGGAATGATCCCATGACTGAACTGCTTGTCTGGCTTATCATAAGGAATAGCTGAAGAAGGAGAGGTGGAGCGGTTGCCACCAAGATGATCAGAGGGATGTAGCATCTCCCCTATGAGGGAAGGCTGAGAGAATTGATATTGTTCAGCCTGGAAATGAGAAGACTTCAAGGTGCCCTAATTGCAGCCCTCCTGTACCTGAAAGGTGTCTACAAGAAAGATGGAGAGAGACTTTTTGCAAGGGCATGTAGTGCCAGTACAGTGGGGGAAGGCTTCAAACTGAAAGGGAATAGTTTTGAATTAGATATTAGGAAGAAATTCTTCATTGTGAGGGTGGTGAGGCATGGAGACGTGTTGCTCAGAGAAGTTGTAGATGCCACATCCCTGGAAGTGTTTAGGGCTAGGTTGGTTGGGGTTTTGAGCAACGTGATCTAATGAAAGGTGTCCCTGCTCATGGCTGTGGGGTTGGAACTAGATGATCTTTAAGGTCCCTTCAGACCAAAACCATTCTATGATTCTATGATATGTAAAGAATCTGCTTTGTCAAAAAAGATACTAGCYATTCTTAACTTACATGCACGGTTACTGTACAATGTGAAACGACAAAAATAGTTATTAAAAAAGGCAAAATAGGAAATCAAGAAAAAACAGGAAGCACAGCTAGTTCAGTTTGAAGGAGACCACTAGTTATTGTAGTCCAGATTTGTCCTTCCAGACATTGGAGAAGTGTCAAGGGTCCTTATGTAATCAATAAAAAGAGTGAAGCATCTCCAGAAAGCAATTTGGATCTTATATGGAGTTTCCCTCTGGAGATTTTTTTATTTCTTTCTTCTGACTGTAAAGTGAGCCTGGAGTGCTATTAATTTATCAGGCTTCCAAATTTAAACATGTAAATCTAAGTGGAAAAAAAAAAAAATCTTCATTTAGATGGTACTTAAAATCTTACAATATACAGAAATAATAAATTAAAATATTTGAATACATGCAAATTTAGCTACTTCATATCTTGAAAAATGAGTCATATCTATTTTTAATAAACACTTCAGTAACATTTTTGTTATAATTTTTAATTACAACTGGCTCATAGTTGTGCTTCTGAAGCATTTTTATTCTGGTAAAGGCAGAACTCAGGTCAGGATTAAGACTTCAGTACATATTTGCCTAAAAAAATGTATCAGCCTTATTTAAGGAAAGTAATTGCCACGATCATAAAATAGAAGTCATCTGTGCATTTTGATGCTTATTTAACCTAGGTGGAGATTCATTTCACCCAACTTGCCTATAAGCAGATTGGAATCAGTGGCCAGATSTCTAGCGGTGCCCTCAATTATTAATTTCACCAGGAATCTACACAAGCATTTACACTAATGATGGAAAAAGTGAGGCATCAACTGTTATAGGAATCTGTAGAATTGTTTTAATTTGAATCAGAAATGCACTTCTGAATTTACTCACATACCTTCCTTTAGTTATGTCACAGACTTATTTATGAGTGGGCAAACTATAATGCTTTTAAATAAAACTATGCAAAAATAAGTGCTTCCAATGTCATCTGACCTATAGTAAGCAAACAGTCTAAAGGAACAGACAAGAGCCTGCTCAAAGAAATCACCCTCCTATTTTGGACAGCATAAATATATTTGCCACAGCCCCACCTGTTTCACTTTACTGTATATTTCTCTTTTGATGGGTTAACCTTGGCTAGTGGTCAGGGGCCTAGCAAGCTACAAGCAAAACCTCACCTACAGATGTCCCAAAGATCTGGCTCATACATTCTTCTAGGTCACAGTTTTATTCTCACAGAACACTGAAATAAAAGTTATCCGTGTCTGGTGAAACTCAGGCTTGTGCTCATCTAAGGAATGGTATTGCTGCTTATACAGGGATACAGTTTAATAATAATAATAGTTGTTATTGTTATTATTGTTGTTTTCTGTCTGAAATGGATAATTCCTCAGTAATMAGGTGTAAATGTAAGATCTATTCACTGTGAATCATACATGAGAAGTGTAACATATTTGTTGCAAAAAATTGGAGAAGAGGAGATCCAGATGACGATGAAATGGCTCATGTAGTTTTCACTACTAAAAATGGAAGTTTGTGCATATAATGGAAATAGAAAAAAATTTAATTTTAACTGCAGGACACACGCAGGCCTTCTGTCAGGAGCACAGCTCTGCCAAGCAGGCAAAGAATACGGACACACCCACCTAGACTAGGTGTGTGTATCTGAAGTGCATTAGCATGTAGGGTAACAATATACATGTATTAGATTTAGGTGCCAAGGTTTTGGTAGCAGCTGGACTGCAGTAGGGGTGTCTTCAGTGAGAAAATGCCAGAAGCTTTCCCCATGTCCATAGGAGATGGTTCCAGATGGCTCCAAGATGAATTCTCTGCTGGCCAAACCCAAGCCTTTCAGTGATGTTGGTAGCACCTCTGTGATAACACATGTAAGAAAGGGTTAAAAATGTTGCTCATCAGCTGTTAAAATCAAGACACCAGTACAGTGCCCAGTCTTTTCTCTCTTCTCCTTACTAAGCTTCTGACATGAGGGGATGCTACAAGGGAAGTATATAACAAACCATGAGATCACAATGCAGAAATTCCATTGAAATGGATCATTTCCAAGACATAGGATTTTCTCCTAAGAAAAGCAGTATTAGGGCAGCCTCAAAAGTTATATCCTTCTGTTAAATTTCACAGCCACCAATGACTGAATAAATTGCTAGGAGAAAGCACAAAGCCAGCCAGAAACACAACAAAAACAATATGACTAAGTCTAATTTTCAATGGAAAGAGGAATAAAAGCAATTTTCAGGCAAGATATTAGACAGAAAGCTTCTATTGTATGCACAGTTCCATTAGTTACATGAGAGCATTATTTCCTCCTTATTAAGTTCATTGCAATTTAGCAAGTCATGGTCATGATGTTAAACATTCTAAGATTTTTGTCCAGTTGAATTTGGGAGAATTTTTAAAAAATTTTTAATTGATCATTTAGGCTGAAAAATATCTTTGAGGTCATGAGTCTAACCATGAACGTGACATTGCCAAGTCCATCACTAAACTATGTCCCTACGGTGCCACATCTACACACTGTTTAAGTGCCTCAAGGCATGATGACTCCACCGCTTCTCTGCGCAGCCTGTTCCAATGCTTGAAAGATCTGTCCGTGAAGAACTTTTTTTCCTAATATCTAATCTAAACCTCCCCTGGTGCAACTTGAGGCTGTCTCTTCTTGTCCTATCACATGTTACCAGAGAGGAGAGAAGAGAAGAGAAGGAGCTGCGCTTTGCTACAACTTACTTTCATGTAGTTGCAGAGTGAAAAGACATAGCTTGAGCTTCCCTTTCTCTAAACAACCCCAGCTCTCTCAGCTCCTCGCCATAAGATTTGGTTTGTCACTGTCTTCAATGAGCCTGTACATCTTAACACAACTCAACATTGTGATTCTCCCTCAAATTTTTGAGAAATCATTCACAATTAATGCATTTCCTACACCATTAAGTGTTTTTTTCTGGATGAGGGTCAAAGTTGTCTGCATTCAGACTGTGACTTGTTCTAGATAATTTGTCATCTTGTGGTGTAAAGGATGATAAAGTAGAACATGTGCAGGCATTTATTTTTCTCGGACATCCTTTATGTTCCCAACTCTGATCTCCATTTACATATTAAACAAATGCTTTAAAATCTTTCTTAGATTTCAATTTGGCAATGCGAATGGTATAACTCTTATCATGGTAATTAGTAAGGGAATGCTTTGCACTTTCTAGTTTTTGTCCCGGTACAGTAGTTGGGAGCATAAAGGGCTGGCATGCAATTATTTGTTACTAATAGCTACTTACCCACCTGGGAACTCGTAAAYAGCCATTTTATAATTACAAATATGTTTTATGCCTTAAATATGCACCTGCCAATGGCTTAGCCAAATTGCAATACATGGGTCACATTCATTCTTCATGTTCATTATGAATTAAAAGTAAAATTAGTGTACATTTAAGCCTAGACAGCAGATGGCATTCAATGGTACAAGCATACTGCACCATATGTCTGCAAAATGCTTTCAGAAAGTACTTGACGGTTCCCAACATTATAAAATAAAATTAGATAGTAAAAAATAATATGTAGTTTGGATATAATTTAACTGAAAATATTTTAATTAAGCTATTGAAATTTAGTCCCACTCACATTTGGAGTGATGAGAATTGAATTATCAAAAAAATGTTTACAAAGACAGATCACCCTTTTCTGTATTCAAAAGTCATATTTTCATTTCCTTAGTTTTTATTTAAAATCTAAACATTTGTGTTGAAACAAGATGAACTTTAATTAGTACTAGCAAAAATATCATAATTTTTTTTTAACTGTCATATTCACATGCTAGTTCTGCTTAAATTTAGAAGTAGGTCTGCTTACATTTAGTGTTTTCTTGCCCGTAACCTATGGAGTTCACTATGGTATCTAGGAGCATCGTGGCAAGTATAAGTATTGCCATTTTTTTTTGTAAGTGACGATTTAAATTCTTTAAAAACAGATGGGTCTGAAACATCTTTCTGCACTTATGTTAAATCCTATCCATCATAAAGTCTAAATTATTCTCTTTTGCAGTAAAAGGAATGTGTAACAACCCTGATAGCAAAAAAAATGTACAAATCACACATTACAGAATGTAAGTCCATAGATAAAGTTCAGAGTTAAGCTTCACAGATCCAGTGAGGAAGGCTGGTGTTCAGAATAAAACAGCTCAACTCCAGTTATAAAAGATGCATTTGGAAGACAGAGAGTGAAATATAAAAGGAGAGTCTCTAGTCTGGGTTGTGGAAGCAGTATGGCAGACATCCCTCTGAGAAAACAAACTATTGCTCTTTTGTCATAGATCTTTTAAAACATCTATTATTTTCTGCTGCTTTAATAACTCATAAATGGAATGGCATATTTCATACAGACATTAGATGTCAAAAATACAGGGAAAAAAATAATTTTTTCATATTTGAAGTCTGGGGCAATGTTGTAGCCATTGCTAGTGGATTAACATCTCATAAAAGGAAAAAGTATCTTGCAAAGCTACATATCAAAATAATAATAAATCTTTAATATGCATAAACCAGTGTCTTTTATGCTAAAAACAATAATATAAAACTGAATGTACTCTAATACTTTAATCTAGAAGGTTTATTTTGATATTAAATTTTGCTAAAAGACTATTCTCACATCAATGGTAGCACTTTGTGTAGGTGCTTTGTACACAAATGAAAGATCAAAACCACTCTGGTCTAACGAAACATGAACATTTGTATGAATAAGTGGGGATAGATCAACAGATATGTAAAGATACRGACATATTTTTACACACATTAATGACAATTTATTTAGAAAACTATGACTTGGAAAGGTCCTTGCAATGTAAAGCCAAATGTAAATTGTCATCTTTGTATCRGTGCAGAAGAAGTGAGCAAAATCAGTGGTGAGAAAACGAAAGGGACAAGGTAAATTCCGTATAATTTTGACTTAGAAAAATGTAAATTTGTAAGAAAGTTCTATAATTTAATTGGGCTTTGTTGACTAGTTTTAAATGTCTCCTTAAGGTAAATGCAGATTTCTAGACATTGTGAATTCTGTGTTTTCTCAGTGGTAGAGAGGAGCTCATTAGTGTTAGTAATGAACATTTATTAATAGATTTATGTTGCTTTTTAAGCAATTCAAGCATATAAAGGAATGCATTCCACCTGGCACAGTTTTTTGAGCCACTGCAGAGACAGACTGATTTGCATCTTCAGTTCTCACAAGATGTGACAGGTTGTGAATGCTTAAACTGACAGCAGACTGTGAGTAATAGCTAACTTTCCTCCTACATTTCTATTGTGTGTCTAGGAAATCAGAGACTGTCGAAGTCAAAGAGTAAACAAAAGATGGCATTTGCACAACCTGTCCTGTAAGTCTTTTACCAATTATCTCTTATCAGAAGTAATAAACACTGAGGACAGACAAAAYTGGTCAACTTGGCCCTCTACCTTGTCATTTCCACGCCTCCACTGGAGAGGAAAAGTTTTCAAAGTTGCACAAAGTTTTTTGGCTGTCTCCTGTCAGTGCCACCCTCCATAAAAGGGAAACTGTCTTTTTCTGAAGTATTTCACGAATGACATATAGTGAGTGGCTCATATGGTTCAGGCAGTTGATAGCATTGTAGCAGATGTCTCCCTCTATATTTTCTGAAAGAAATACCCCATTATTGCTGAATTGTCACTTTAACTCTAGGGATATTCATAATAAAAATAGGAGCTGTGATACACAAAGTAGTTAAAGTGGCAGCATCTTCCAATTAGATATCACTGAAACTGAATACACACAAATTCCTCTCTTTCTCGTTTTAAGTTGTTAATCCAACAAGAAGTGCTGTTTTATTCTTTGTAAACATGCAATTCTTGATCTCACTTCAAAGCTGGCACTGTATTCCCTGATGCGTCTTTGCTCTCAGACACCCTCAAGCTCTTTTAACACCATTCCAAGAAGCCCTGAACACTGAAAAACATTATAGGCCTCAGGGTCACAATCCAAATATGTGTTCTCTGACCTACTCTGATTGTTTGTATAATAATTTCACTATCTAATGAAATCTAATGAATTTATTTGTTCTTGAAGTCCAGTATCTGGACCTGCATTAGAGCACACTTTAATATAAACCAAAATATATAAAATCTCAAAGGAACTTGTTCTAGCAATAGTGAATCAARATTATTTATTGACATAATATTCCAAGGTTACTTGTGATTACTCTTGCCAGAAAATAGGTGAATAACTTTAGTTTGACTTTGTCTGATTTCAACTTGCAGGCATTATGCATTATGACATTGCCTTCCAAAAAAAGAATCCTTCAGTTCCGTTTCCATTATTCTCTAAAATAACTTGAATTTTAATCTGTTTTAACAAATAAAGCCTTCTTTCTTGACTACAGACACTTACAGCTTGACATCATTGCATGGGAAATCCTTGGTTGTTTGAGACATCCTCTCAGAACTGGTGCATAAAACATGGCAATCCAGATCACTTTGGCTCAGCAGTCAGCAAAGTTTCCCTATAGCAACTCAAATAGCACTAACTGCCCRTATTTGGGTGATTGAATTATATTCTATGAGGTCAAGACATCTGTTCAAATCACTCTCAAGTAGTACAAACTCCTATATTTGGTGTGCTGAATAGCTCCCTAGACTCTTTGCTGACTTTCTTGACAATGTATAGAATTCAATCCCCCAGACACAAGCATCTAGCACCATTTTGGGCCCTGTGAAGTATATTCTGAAGCAGGTGTATCTCTTGGATATACAATGCCATAGGTGGCAACCCTGTATAGATATCTTGGTAAAACCCAGATTATCTCAGGTAACACTGCATACCTATGTTTAGGAAACCAAATTCCCCAGATTTTCATTGTCTTGCTGCTTAGACATTGTCTAGGGACACCTACGATACACACCAGTGTATAAGTGTTGGAAAGTAATCCCACTCCTAATAATGTAAATGTCCTTAATTGTCCTTAATCAAAGCTTCTCTTTAAAATTACTTTCTTTAGATCATTTGGCTTACAACTGTTCAAAGTTACATCAAATTGTTCAAGCAGTTTTGTGGCCTGAACCAATTCCATTCATTTCATRATTCCATTCAATATGTCAAAGACATTGTGACATAAGGAATACAGTTACTTAGCTAACAGTACCTCCCAAAATAAGAAAAAAAGGATCAGTAGCCTTCTGTGATGGAAAGGCTACAGATGTCATTTTTCTGTACTTCTATAAAGCCTTTGACAYAGTCCTCCACAACATCCTTCTCTCTATATTGGAGAGAGATGGATTTTAGGAGTGGACTGTTAGGTGGATGAGAAATTGGTTGGACAGCCACATCCAGAAAGTAGTGGGCAACGGCTCAATGTCCTGATGGATATCAATGATCATAGTCTTCCTTTCTTGACGTCTAGAAATCCTGAAAAATTGGAAATTTTAACAACAATAAATGTAAAGCTATCACTGTACTTCCTGAGTGTTGGTTTTCTCAAAACTGCCTTGATCCACGCCATAATTTGAGTTAGCCGCAATGGTGCTGTTGATCAAGGTGGATTGCAACAATATCTAGGAAACATTATATTGGTTGATTAAGTTAAAGTACCCTTTCAGTGAAGAACATCAGAGTTAGGAAAGAAAAAGATGATAGAAATCTTTCTACCAGCTGTTGCTGGGCAAATCCCCATCAATCTCTTTAGGACAAAGTTACTACCTGTGCATCATCATGCCCCAAGCAATTAAGAATAGTCCCAGTGGCTGGTTTGTAAATTATTGGTCTATATCTAAAAATGTATCTAAAAGCACATTTTATTAACACATTCTAAGAATATATAAGACAACTCTCCCCAACACAGTCATCTTCCACTGCTTTTGCAGTAGTACAGAATTCTTTGATCATCTGCTTTCTGCAACTCTACCATTTGATCTTATCTTCTAAGCTACTTTCTTTCAACTTCTAAAGTTCCAAACAATTTTGATCTTCTGACTCTGAGCTCCTAAGATTATCATTGCTTCAGCATCCAGCTATTCTAGATACTCAGGTTCATTTCTAATAATATTTTGGTTTCATGGGCCAGCATTTCCACTGTTCTGGATAATTTAACGCTAGTTTTCACTGTGTTAAGTCTCTAGTATTTTTCTGAAACACTACTGCACCTATTAATTTCTGTTGAGTGTTTTGCTTCTGTCATACAATTTCCTTCACTCTGCCACCAGAATTATGATTTAACATACCTTAACTGTTTAAGATGAGACGGTTGTGCAGAAAGTGCGAGTAAACAGTGCTTCCTCTAGGAGATTATTTAAATCCTTTTTTCCCCCATAAGACCTTGGAGAATAATAAGAAACATACATGTATTAGAAAGGTAGTTAAGAGGAACATGCAATAAAAATTGAGGAATAGAACTTGCTATAGAGAGTTCGTATGAATTAACATTAGGAAATACCTTAACTAGCACAATATTAAACTCAGTATTGCCCTTAGGTAGAATGAGGACAAAGCTCCTAAGAAAATGCTGATCCCTTTTTAAACATCACTGACCTTTCCAAGAATCATGCTTTGCACTGGGTTTATTTCCATGTTTTCTTACACAGTGCTATTCTATAATGTATGCAAGGATAGAAAGGATCAGATTAATGCAGGCATAACTTACTCATTATTCATCACCTAGACATTTTTCTGTTCCTGGGTAATCTCCAATCTGATTTCTAACTGAAAAATGTTCCCAATTTAAATTCCTTAGCATATAAGACTCTATAGATTAGAGTGTATATATACATAAAATATATGTAGATTAAATTGTTTTCAAGCAGTAGAAGACCTAGTAGACATAATGAATTCCCATAAGCAATTATTGCTGACTACACTGGTGGCAGTACAGTGTTTAAATAAGATATTTACAACTCTGCTTTACATTTTTGAATTAACAGCTTACAACACAGCACCATAAATACATCCGGTTTCAATTAACCTAGGAGATGAAAGGTGATTGCAGATTTCTAAAGTTCATTAAATAGGTGACCTCATATTTTAATTAATTCAGTCATGACATACTGCAATCTATTTTTGGTAATGTAATCCAATTTGGATTTATTATTATTCTTTTCTGTACTTTAACACTTTTGGCAATTTTAAACACTGTTGAAGTTAATATTTAAGGTTTAACTCACTGAAAAAAAAAGTCCTTTCCTGTCTCGTTCTTAAATTTGTCTTTTGATTACATTTGATGAGACAATCTATATGGTGACTTTGGAATTTTGCTAGATTTATTCCAGTATTTGAAGTGAGAAATCCTCTTTTCTGTTATTACTGGAAASAGCATGTGAAAGAACAAAAATCACAATTTAGCCTCATGCAGATGGTCTCAGATACCAAGCTGTCTCAAATGGCTCTGACATATGTATTTTGGCAACTAAAATTTAAGTGCCTAGTATTAGGTAGGCTGAGTTTAGTCTTGGCCTCCGAAACTGAAACTCAACCCATTCAATTTTCTGAATTTTGTGTCATTTCATAAATAACTTGTTGCAACCCTACATAAGAATATTAATATTAATTGCAGTCACATTAATGTGCATCTCATTTTGAGGAGGTAAATTTTTGTGACATACTCAGGAAGAGCAAAATGCAGGATTCTTCTTTTCAACCCACCAATGCCTTTGAAGTTATACATGCAAAATATACTATTATGTAAGTTTGTTGTCTTTAAGACTGTCTGCTTGAATTTAACTCAGAAATTGCACTATGGAGTTGATCATTTAAAAGGTCAATACTTCAGATATAAGCGTCACATGTCTAAGAACCATATTCAGGTTAGTAATAAGACGATCGAAGATTTTTATAATGGGATATAATTTTTATACACAAACTAGAAATTTATATATACACACATATAAAACAATCCAAATGTTTGCCCTTTTTGTCTTATTATAAATGTGGCACACCACTGCTTCATTTAGTTTGTTGAGACTGACTCAGTTTGCCTCATTACTCTGTAGCTGACTGTATCCTATTGGGAAACTGAAAAATGCAAACTGTCTGACTGTGCAAAGAGAGAGTCTGGAGACAAGAGTCCAAATAGGTAAAGGCTATTTTTCATCTTAGACTGAACAATGGAATGGTTGGAAGGGACCTTTAAAGATAATCTAGTCCAAACGCCCAGTTATGGGCCGGGACATCCCACACTAGGTCGGATTCACCCTGATTTTGAAAAATTCCAGTGATGGGATATCCACAGCTTCTCTGGGCAACCTGTTCCAGTGTCTCACCACTCTTGTCACAACAAATTTCTATTTCAACCTCTTTCAGTTTAAAGCTGTTAGCCCTTTTTCTGTTTCTACATGCCCAGGTAGAAAAAGTCTTCTACCATCTTTCTTATGAACCCTTTTAAGTATGGAAAGGCCACATCAAGATATCCCCAGAGCCTTCTCGTCTCCAAGCTTAACAGCTCCAATTCTCTCAACCCTTCCTGATAGGAGGGATATTCCAGACTGGAAGKCCTCTTCTGGACTTGCTCTTACAGGTCCAACTCTTTCTTGTAGTGGGGGCCTCAAAACCGGATGGTACAGGTGAGGTCTCATGAAAGCAAAGTAGAGGAGGGAGAATCACCTCATTCAGCCTTCTGGCTACAATTGTTCTTTATGAATCCCAGGATATGATTGGCTTTCTAGGTTGCAAGCACACATTGCCAGCTCATGTTCAATTCCTCATCCATCAGCATATTCTAGTCCTTCTCTGCAGGGCTTCTCTCAATCCATTCATCCCACAGTCTGCTTTGATACTGGCGATTGCCTGATTCAAGTGCAGGACCTAATATTATTGGTTCCAGTCCAGATACTTGGTGTTATCCCTCAATATTGATCTTCCTTTGGGCATAGGGACATTGATGGTAACAGCTCTTTGGATGCAGACTTTCAGCCCACTTCCTTATCCTTCTAAACCTGCATCTCTCCCATTCAGGGATAAGAATCTTCCTCAGAAAGTATTGTAAAAAAAAGAAGATTCCTATTTGGGGAGTGGTAGTGAGAGTCCAAAGAAGGAACTTTGCAGTGGTGGACCCTCTGTACCTCTGTGGAAAGCAGCTCTTTGCCGACGAGGCACATTTCTAACCCCTAAGAGAAATTAGACAAAGTAGAAAGATAATCAAGAGTGAATGAAAAATAAAATAAGAGCAACTTATTTTTGAGGTCATGAATCTTGATAGCATTGTGATGCTCTTTTCCATACTGGTGCCGTGAAATTATAAAGTAGAATAATCTGCATCTCTTCAAAGCCCATAGAGAAGTCTAGGTTGAGTACAGAGGGAAAACAAAATTCATTGGGGAGCACTTGCATAAATCTCTAGACGTATTCCTGCCTGAAATCAACCGGAATTTTATTAGTACTACATCAATTTCCCAGCAAGTAAACAGATGGCCATGTGGCTTCTGAAACATCTGTGTGCAAATGTGAGAATGAATGGTTGCAGGAGACTTAGCAACCTAATCAATTTTGCAATAGGAGGTCATTGTAGAACTGGAGTCACTGTGACCTTAGATCGCCTATCTTTTGGTAAACAAATTCAACAGAAACTTTAGCTGTATTTTACCATTTCAGAGAAAACAAAATGGTTGTTTCATTCACTCAGCCATTCGTTAAAATTGCTGGGAAAAAAAGTAAAACTCAACCCCATCATTTGACTCAGTCAACTGATTACTCAACATTTATGTCACTTCTCACTAGCTAAAATCTAGAGCTGAAAAATTGCAAACAATAACAGAAAAAAAAAAACAACAAAAAGCAACAGAGCAAAACAAAACATAGTTGTCATGCTTTTTGTCTACCTAAACACTCTGTAATGGAGCTCATCTGAGGTTCACTTCTGATCTGACTTTTTTCTGAAGTTAAATGAACCATTATAAGTTTGTTTCTTATTCAGTTTGGTAAAAAAGTAATGAAGCACTTTGTTCCCAGTTTGAAGGAAAATTTGGAAGCACACGAAGCAACCAACAGATTCTTGCTTACCACTTTGGTTAATTTTAATTGAACTAAACAGTCACAGCAAAGTTAGGAAAAAAAACCCAAAACCACAGGATTACTAAAGTATTTTTAAGAGATGATCCCATTTGCTTTTTCTTAAGTTGAATTTCCAGAAAGAGCTGGAAATAATGTGTTAACACAGCATTTTGCTAATAGCTGAAAGTGTCACTTAGATGGCTTTATCCCTGATAAAAATGTGGAACATTTTCAAAATGTTATGTGGGTGTCTGATAAGACTAATGGTGAAGTAGTACTAAATATGAGTAAGACTATAGTAATAGGGCATTATAATGGAAAATAAGTGCAGAGAAAATAGTACTCCTACATAATATCCTCAAAAGATTGTACATGGCTTTTATGCAAGAATTCATAATATATTTGTATATAGATATGTGTACATGCATACAGATAAAAGTATATGCCTGCATACGTATGTATATGTGTACATATACTACAAAACAGGGATGAAATAAGTTGATCTGCATGATATAAATGATTATGGTAATGACAAAAGAATCAATAAAGTTGTATATTAAAAGTACAACTGAAGAGGAAAAGCATCCAATTAGTCAGGAGAAAAAATATATATATCATGACTACAACAGCTGCAGTGTAGGTAAGTTAATAATAGAAGTTAGAATAACACTGCTCACATAACACTTTTCATGTGCAGAGCAGACCACACAGCAGTTTACAGAAAGGCTGCAATACCAATATACCCATTTTACAGAAAATGAGGTATAGAGATGTGAAATTTCTTGTGAACAAGAGACAGAACTGGGAATGCCACAAAGGCCTCTTGATTTCTAATTCAATGCACAATTTGTTTCTGCCTTGATAGCTATTCATACAGCTTTTGCCATAATTTTTAAAATTATTACAACTACTCCCAAGAAAAAATCATGAAAATTTTGCAAAACATTTTTTAAATAGTCATAATTTTTCACAATCAGACAGTTGTTGGCTTAATATCGGTTTCAGCCTGCTACTAAGACAAGAAGCTCACATGATGCAATAAGTATATGAAACCGAATATCTCAGAACATTCTGCCCTGTATTGTTTGATATACCTGTGTATAAGAATGACTTCTTTTGCCATAGATTTGCAAAGCTCACTCTATACATACAAGTGTATATACTGCAGTTACTAAAATTATGAAACTATGGCTGAGCTCAAGTGATCTTTGTTTTTAGGAAAATAGTATGCTAGACCTTCCATCCATAAAGCTCTGTGGTGGTTCAGAAAAAATTTATATCACTTTTTGATTAAACCATTATGTTCTAGGCATAGAAAATAGCAAGCCAGTTTAGGCATAATGCTGAAAGAGTTTTTTATACCACAAGGCAAGTAATATCTTTCAACTTCCTTGCTACAAGAATACCTAGTATAATTTTCTTCAATAGATATTTTTATTCAGATTAGAAAATGTATTTTTTTTCCTAACAGATTTTCATTATTTGGTGACTTCTAGTAAGTGTGGCAAATGTATGCTACTTACAATGCTTATATGTTCCAAGGTGCAGCATGGTGTTTTATCAGATATATTGTCCCGGGTTTGGCTGGGATAGAATTAATTTTTTTCTAGTAACTGGTACAGTGCAGTGTTTTAGATTTAGTATGAGAACAATGTTGATAATACAGTGATGTTGTGGTTGTTGCTAAATAGTACTCACTTTATCTAAAACAAGAGCTTTTCAGATTCTCATGCTGTGTGAGTGAGCAGGTGCACAAGAAGCCAGGAGGGAGCATGGCGAGGACAGCTGACCTGAACTGGCCAAAAGGCTCTTCTATACCATAGAAAATTATGCTCGGTGTGTTAAATTATGCATCACCTGTTTCTCCTGGGTTTTATTCTTCTTCTTATTGTTGTTGTTGTTATTATTTTATCTTGTTGTTGTTATTATTATTATTATTATTATTATTGTTATTATCTTTTAATTATTTAACTGTTCTTATCTCAACCCATGTGTTTTACCTTTTTTCTGTTTCTCCTCCCTATCACTCTACGGAGGCAGCGGCGAAGGAGAGGGGTGACCAGTGAACACATATGCAAGTGTGTGGTACTCAGTTGCCAGCTAGGGTTAAACCACAATTTATACCTACCTGAAATGCATTTTAGTGGGTTTTATAAACTGAAAATTATCAGCAATAAACTATAGAGCTAATATTAAAGAAATTGATCTTTCTCGAATGTCTATAAATAGTTTCTGGCCACCTTTAGTTTTTAATATCCAGTGATGCTGGACATAAATTCAGCTCTTCTTCAGTAGCATTGTTCTTACTAGTTTCTACATTATACATTCGCTCCATGGGTTTTTAGCTCTTCTTAATTGTAGTTTATTACTTGGGATTTAAGTTTGTCACACTTTTGCCATTCTAATTTCTTGATTTGTCAAACATATTCCAGTTTCTATGTGAGTTTTATTTGGTTAGATATTTCCAGATAGATTGAAAAGTATTTCATGGTAAATACTTATGCTTTGTTTTCTCTTCACAGATTACAATACTCAGCTGCTTATGAAGAATGAAATATGCATAGCAAAAAATTGAGTCTGTCATTAGACAATGCACTTTAATGCACTTCAGTGTGCAGTACAAATTGCACATAGTACTATATTTTTATATGTAGTTTGCAAGTGCTTGAAAAATATTTTTATTTTTAACTTCTTAGAATTTCTGCATCTTCCATTTTTGCAAAATGTGGCCCAAAATACCCAGCTCAATCTTCCTTCATTTTGTTAAAACTGTTGGAACTAGTAGAATTTGACTACTGAGAAATACTGTAGTGACTTTGCATGCTGCAGGCCACATGTTATGTTTCTGACATTAGGACTCATTGGTCTACATTTATTGTTTTCAACAGAAAACTTCACTTAGAGGTAAAATAACTAAAACAAATCAAATAAAATATTTTTCACCTTGTGAATTTTACCTGAAAAAGAAATTCACTTACACAGTACAAATGTATTTTATGTCCTGCCATTGTTCACAGTCCTATATGTTCTGTTACCTGACGTTTGCAATCACTTATGAAACAGCTTAATGTGTCTCAGTTTATTTTTCTGCCTTACAGATAACATATCACTTGTGTTCAGAAGGTTACAGACATGATTTGCCTCCACATGCCAACAAAATGTGTCAACACAGAAACTGACTACATTTTTGTTATTTCTTTCCCATTTTCTTCTTTTTTTTTAGGCATAGTGCCTTGCAGGCATTGTCATTATTTTCTCTATCAAACATTTACAGAATACAAAGACACACAATTATATTGTAAGAAAACACCATCATCTGCTATGGAGCATGCTTCCGCCAATATTGTAAAAAAGACTAGGTTAGGAAGCATAGCAACTTTCCACATTTTTAACCTTCCATTAAAGGTATCTAGATCATTCTAACCTGTCTTGAAACATTTATTAACATAGGCTTTTTCCTAATTTTTTCTTTTTCTCATCTTTCACTGACAATCAGACCTTAGGGATGAATGCYAAAGGTGCTAAATACCTGCAGTTTGCATTAATACCAAAGTATAGATCACTAGGATTTATTTTTAACACACCATTAATTTTATTTGCAGCCTAATTTTTGCAGACCTTATTTAATAGTTTTAACAAGCCAAAAGATGGCCCAAAAGGTAGTAAGCAGTATTTTCTATTAACAGAATGCAGAACTTAAAATGTATGTGAAAAATATTGCTAGTTGAAGTCATCAGGAATCTCACAGGACTATATTTGTGATAAAAAGTTACTACCCATCATATTATTTTTGCTCCACAAAGCAGCAATGAGGAATTTCATCTTCTTGGTTTTCTCAATTCATCTGCCTAGGAATTCATATAAAGTCAAAGTAATCAGGAGAACTCCTTTTGGGAGTCTGGTCTGATATAAATCAATATAGATTGATTTTTTTTTTCTGCTTTCGTCATCCTTTTCTACCTCAATAGTTGCTCCCTGCCAGCCCTCACAATTGCTTACCCTTGTAAGGTCCTGTACTTTTGCCTTCTATAAATCTGTCTCCTGATGAACATTTTAGACACATTCTTTTCCATTCATTGATACAAAGAGTTCTCATTAAAAGGTTTATGTCCAGATGTCTCCATATCTTCCTGTTTTTTAAAGATGTCCATAATTTACCATCAGTTAAAAGCTGATGAGGTTTCTCAGCCAATAATAAGGAGCATGAAATGCAAATGTGTTGTATTACATGACTCAAATTCTTCTGGATTCTGTAATATAGTTACTAAAACTTTGGAAGTCCTCACTACAATTTTCTTATTCTAGATTGTGAATGCTGAAAATTGTAGGCTGATGATAAGGAAACCACAACCAACATTTCTCAAGAGTTGCAAGGTATTTTCCTTGAGAACTGAAGAATACTTAAGACATGAAAAGTTGTTTCAGACTCATGTAGAACCAGGAGATGTGTCCAGCAGCAAGTATCTATGTTGGACAATTAATGTTTTATAACAAATAGTGTTTATTATTGCCAAATAGGGAAAACTCAGAGAAATCCTGCCCTTGCTCTGATATGCACTTTAATAACAGTTGCACATTGTCATGCCCGTATGTTTGACTTCAGGGGCCAAAACGTTGTAGTTCTACCTATCATTGTGTGCCATATGATCAATCTTAACTCCTGGGTAATTGCTAAGCATAATAACCCTTGTGACAGTTTTCTCTTTGACACTGATGTTACCTTTACAGATTAAATGAGCCCTTCAAGTGATCTCTCCTTCACATCGATCTGATTGAAAGAGAAACCTGTGGAGTATCTTTCAATCTCTTTATCTTCAATGCTGTGATTAAAAGAAATCCATAAGTGTTATCAACATCTGCATCTTTTCTCAGTCAGATTAGCAAATTCCATTAACTTTATTGGATGTCGCTGACATCAATCTATTTGGATTGAAGTATCGAACAAAAATGGCTAAGTTTTAGCACACCTTAACGCCATTGTGCACAGATGCATACCCAGGACTCAGAAATGTTGGTTCGTTCAACTCAGGTCTAGTTCTTCTCAATAAACTAGAATAGAATCAGTGTGACGGGGAAAAACAAAACAAAAAAACAGGCCTAAACCATTTTGATGTTAGCTTGGAATGAAGTAGAATTTTTTGGTTTTACTTCTTTTTTTCCCCTCACAATGACAAACTGATTTTCACTTTGCCAGGACTCCTTTAAATTTTAAAAAAGTGTAGACAAAATTCGCTGATTGACTGAATAAAGAAATACATAGTTTTCTCTTTAATGTTTTGATGGTTTTGGTATGAACGACTGCCTGAACTTTTTGCGTGTGTGTGTGTGTATATGCTAGAGGACTGTAAGTTAAATTTCTTGCAGAATTTCCTATTTCAACAGCATGTCAAGAGTTGGATGTCCTTTTTTGCTTTTCTGTCTCCTATAAACATTACTGTTTTCTTGAAATACTTTAACAAACACAGCAAACAAATAAATAATCACACCCCTCCTTTACCCCTTAGTGAAATGTAGGATCCTGCTTACAAAGAATGATGACCAGAAGACTGCCAAGAACAGAATGTGCAAAGCAGGTGACTCATGTTAAATCAAACATCATTGATTAACTCCACGGTAATCCTGAAGTCAACTAATATTTACATCACTCTGTCACACCAGTGATTGATTATGGCTCAGCTATAGCCAAATGCAAACATTTATGAAAAGAAACAAAATAGAGTTGGAGGTAAATTGGGACAACACACACAGACATAGACTCACACACACATAGATTTCCAGAAGTAAAACAACCACACTAAAACCTAACCCYGGGATCATTACAGACAGGAAGTACTGTTTTGTCAAGAAAGAGCTGGGAACAATTTTAGCTAACAAAAATGCTATAAAATGCAACGAAGGGAGAATGTTTTTATCCCTGCGTAGCAGACAAAAAGTAGTCATTGCTATACATGTAATTGCCTTTCCCTCCCTCTTCCACTGAGCAAGCCCTGTTGTACTTACTATATCTTAATACCCTAAGCTTGTCCAATGCTGGTTTCAAACCCTAATCTGGATTAGTTGGGTTTTCATCATTATCTACATGTTCCAGAAAAATGAATATCAGGTAAAGAGTTGTGCAATCTGACCATTGAAATATAAATAAAGTTATTTTAAAATATTTGTTTCAGTGACATGAAATAATTCCTCTTCATTTCAGTGTCTTTGAAAAAAGAGTAGCCATTTATTGTTACAATAGATGGATATGGAAGTGATTTATAAAATCTTAGATTACCAAGACCATTTCTTCTTTCAATACATTCTTCTGCCAACCTGTCAGCTTTAAGTTCACATCATTTCTGCCAGAGTTTTAAGGCTCAGATCTAAACTGGAAGAAAACATAATTTTTAATCTCATAATGTTTTAAAATTCATCCTGCACTGAAAACATTATATATAAAAGAGGAGGGGGGACCCTTTAGAAAATACTAATGAAAATAATAATAGTAATAAAGCTGCCATTCGAATGAAAGATATGAAAACTCTTGTGCATTTAAATAGTACCTGTGAGCTTGGGACCTATTTATATGAATCACCATATGTAGGAAATATTTACCAGTAAAAATGGTACAGAACTATGCTTCAGGAACCTTTACTCCGAATGAGAGATGAAATATGTCTTGGTCTGGTCCATTACTAGGTTCTAGTTCTCCTTCAAGCCAACAAAAATCCTTTCTCTGATTTCTCTCATCAGTAAATTATCACTGTAGTATCAAAAGATAGTATATACACTCAAAATTTAACCCAAAATTGAGGAAAAACAAACTAGTGGAATTGAATGAAATATGTAGATTTCACTGATAGGAGAGCTGTAAATTTATTTTGAGTATTGAAAATTTTGCTGATAGATTGAATTTTGTTCATCTAAAGATTTTTCTGCTATTTTAGCTTTCAGGACAAATCCTAATAATTTTTGTCAAATAATTATCGTATTGACCTAATTGACATAAACAGATCTCTGTTTTTGACTCTATGCTGAGTTTACTGTGGAATTTGTACATGAAGTTTATCAATTCAAAGGTTCTTGACTTGAGGGAAACACAGTGCTCAGGCTTGCCTTTTGTTCTCTATTCTGTTACAGGCAGGTCAATTAACCGTTATTTTCAAGGTTCCCTGAAACTTTAATTTTAGGACCAGATTTCAGATGCTTATGATTTATTCAGACTTTAACCAATTAAATTAAGAGTTACCCCAAGCTGAAATTTTTATGATGCTGGGAGTACTTTTATCTTCCAAAAAAATACTTCGGCTTTTTCATGAACATAAGGAAAAACCCTGTGGGTTTGAAGGATTTTTTTTTTTTTTTTGTAATTCTAATAGGAATTCTGGCAATCTGTTCTTTAGAATGCTGTGATAGCACCAAACTTTGGGACAGGGACTTTAAATTTGGCAGCAAAATGACTTTTTCATACTATATTTCCTTTTTTTGCCATTCTTGTGAAAATTTGTCCTTGTTTGACCTAGTTATAAGCTTAAGAAACACTGTAGTTTGCATATTCTTAGGAGAGACTTCCAAGAGGTTAAGTGTTAAAACCTCTATAAGTTTCAGTAAGTATTTTAAAGCTTTCTACAGCTATTAGAAATGTGTAAGCTGCCACTTGACATCTGGCCAAGCATTACAGGTACAAATCCATCACTCTTTCCTCTAGTGACCATTGTGGGTGAATCTGGGACCAGATTGCAGAAAAGAAATCAGGAGAGAAATCTAAGGCTTGTCTTTTGTGTGCTTTCAGTAATTTTCTGTCAGAGAAGGATCATACTAACTTAGAACATGCCTAAATAAAAATATGCAGTTTTACAAGCCTACCATCAGCTGCCACTTAGCATTGGAGAGCTTTATGGGAGGTTTTAGCATTTCTCAGACCTTTAGAGTTTATTCAGTTGCTTTAACTTTAGTTTCCACTAATATTTGGGACACCACATAGAATCTGAGACATTTGCATGAGTGAAGCAGGTATGTCTGAAGACAACCAGTAGAACTGTGTCTTTCCAGCCTGGTATATCTTATGTCTTTGAAAAGGCTAGATATCTATATTTAGGCAACAAAATCAACTTGTTGCAGCTGAGAATGCTCAAGAGACTCCCCAAATRTACCGACCTAAATTGTTCTTTGATCATACCTTGCCTAGACCAGGTTCCCTCCATCCGAACTTATTGATGGATCTAATCCAAAAAGCATCCTCACAGCAAACTTTGAGTTCTTTATAGATTATCTTTTTTTTTCGGAAATTAACTATGAAAKAACCCATAAGCTTTCAACCTGTTCATCACTGTTTTTCAAAAGCAGTTYTGTGCAGTCAATCCACTTTTTGTACATAGAGAGCAACCACACCCCACACCACCTTTATTGCCTCTCTCTTCTGAACAATGTACAGCCCTCAACTGCAGTGCTCCAGTTGTGTGAGTCATCTCACCACGTTTCAGCAATGGCAATTAGATGGCAGCTCTCTACCTGCACAGTGGCTCACAGTTCCTCCTATTTGTTACCCATGCTGTGTGCAGCACTATAGAGGCTCTTCAGCTGGGATATGGACTGAGCCACCTTTGTAAGGAAATATTTTTAAGTCATGTTCTCCTTGAAATTACCCTTCTGGTAGTTGAAAAGGCATACATCTCCTTCAGTTTTGCTTTTCATCACTCAAAATGTACCAAACTTTGCATCTTTGGGAATTTTATTTAGGGGCAGATCTTAAAGAAATTTTGAATTTATATTAATCTGTTGAAAGTCAGAGTCTGTGTAAGGCTAGATTTAATAGACCATGGAAGATATTGCAATACCAATAGTAAAATCAGTCAAATTAAGTAYTTTTGAACCTTATAATTAATATCTTTGTTTTGTTATGTTTTTATTATACTTTTGTTTAAAATCTCAGAAGCTTAGAAACTTAGAATCTGGAAGTTAAACTTCTATGAAGTTTACAGCCAATGAGAAATCTAAACGGAAGGAACAAGATATAGGTTCACTTTACCAAAAAATTAATTGGTATTGGAAATTTACTTTGCTAATTTATGCAATCAGCATGAATGTCATGAAAAGCTTCTGGATACATTAACTGAAGACAAAATAAGAGGTATGTCTGATGAGAAAATAAGAGGTATAACATTAGAGCTGGTTTGCAATTCAGAGTCATCTTCCTGTGGCAAATTTTGAGACTCCAAAATTTTGATGACTCTTACAGTTTGACAAGAAATTAAGACTTAACAATTTATTTAAAGTGAAATATCCACAAATTATTTCATATTTCCATCATTTATGGTTAAAATATGCTTTTAAATGCGTATGTAAAATAACAGCTTCACATTCATAGTATTTTAATCATAAAAGGAGTCATGGAAGTGATGATACTGATATGTTTCCACTAATAATTTTAAAATAGAAGAAAGACCATTTTCTGAATGAAGGATGTTCTAAAAATAATTTTTTAAATCACCATATCTATACTTTCCTGAGAAAGAGTTTCACTTTATTTTTAATTTATGAGTATTAATAAGTCAATATTTTCCATTCTGTGGAACTTCAGTCTTGCGTTATCATTTCACTAGGGCTCATAGGAAGATTGGTTTAAACAAAATCCTCATCAACACACCTGGCTGAACTAGGATGTGTCATATTTTGTGTCCCCCATCTTCAGTAAAGAATGACACTATTTAGAATTCCAATAGTTTTCAGTCACAGAGACCCCGAGTTTCCAAAATCTTATGTATTTTTCTTCTACAAACTGTACAAATAGCCGTTGACATAAAGGTTATTCCATTTGCCTGAGCTTGCTTATTTACTTTTCAGAGTCCCTCCTAACACGGTCATTGCAGTAGTGGACTTTTCCCCTTCTCTGGCCTTTTCATTTTTTCACAATGGTGTTAATTAAATAAATTTAGTAGATTAGAGACAGAGACAATAGATTTAGTGAATTATGTAGTGGAAAAGGTGTGGGGGAAATTTGAGGCATAATAATAACAGCAATAACAATTATTATTACATTTAATAAGAATGTTCTACAAATATAACAAAAGCCAACAATAAATAATCAAAGGTTTAATAATAATTTAAATGATAATATTAATAACTATATAAATATTAATACTAATGATATATTATATAGTTATTAATGTTATTAATATTTTTGATGGTTAATAATTATTAATAATAAAGGTGATGATATACTTTTTCATAAGGAATCTTATAAAGGTTTGCACAAGAGTTCATTTATCTATCCAAAGAGTCCCACTGAGAGCTGTGTTTATGCATGTTACTTTAAAAACAACCAAAAAAATTGGGATAAACCAGGGAAAAGAGCCTTAGTCTGTCTTCTCCTAGCTGATGGAACTACTAGGTGGCAGAGTCATGATGACTTTCACTTGTTCCACTTCCGTTCTGCCACTGCAGGATTCTTAGCTGCAGCCACTTATCTGATTACTTACATGTAAAAGTGGAGAAAAAGGTTCCACCCAGAGTATTTTAAGGCCTGATAAGGTAATTCAGGTTAAAATATTGTTTTGGCTGAAAAAAATCTCTGAACCTGATCTCCTACTTCTAAGATAAAAGGTCCAGTCAACAAGATAATTAATTTTCCTCATCTGGGCTATTTAATGAAAATGGCTGGGATTGTACCACTTTATGCTTGACAGAAGGCTGCCTGAACATGTGCTGAAGATCTGTTCCATTAAGTTCGCTGGCTATATCCTCTGAAAGGAGGATAGACAGACAAGTCTGTGGATCAGGATTGATTTTACACACGAAATTTCTCACCAGACTGTGTCTTCTGTATGTGTGAATGTACTCCTAATGTAGGCACCATAGACATCACAAGGAAAAAGACAGAAATACTGTGTGAATTTATATGTGGTGTCGTTGTATATACCTCAAAATAAGGAAGTAAAACAAGTAAATTAATTCATACAGAYCTCGACTAGTTGGTTTCTGCTATTAGTTCTAGTTCTTTGGCACACTGATAACTGGCTTTAATGAATTGTACTCATATCTTAAGGATCTGATGGTTTTACTGTCAAAAGAATATAGTTCCTTCCTGGTCCCTTTCCTAATAAGAAATTGAGTCTTAGAAGCTAAACATAGCCTCAGAAATTATGCACTATCATATTTTGATCTTCAGCATACTCACCCAAAGCTGAAATTGAATTCAGCTCCAGATTGTAAATACCTAAATTTAGTAGTCTACAATCTGGAGCTCTATCCCATCATTAAATATAGATTTGTGCAATCTGGAATCCCACCCCTTGTTACAGAAGAGCAAAATTCAGACTTCCAAACAACAAAAATTATTAAGGTATTAGAAGGAAGCATTGATGAGCTAAAAGTAAAGCATCCACATTGCGTAATCTAAAAAAATGTAATGATTGAGAAGATTACACAAAAGCAAATGACAACATATTTAGAAGGTTTAAGTAAATGCTAAAGGAAATTATTGCAACACACACACATATATATGTATATATTATGGAACCAACACTGACATTTTCCATAAAGAAAAATTCACATCATGCTAATACAGAGAAAAAAAATAACAAAAGAACACTTGAAAATAAGGATAAGGAAAGAGGCTTGGAAAAAGGTCAATATGGGGAAAAAATCAGCCTAGGAGTACATTCACTTCAAGTAGCTTTTCATTTCGTCCTGCCATATGCTCTACCACAATAAGATGATTGACATGTTTATTTTAAATTCCTGTATGCATAGATATTTCCAAGTGTAAAGATAAACATTCCTTTCATAATTTTTAAAATACAAAAAATGGTGGAAAAATCCTCTTCTAGAAAGATTTAATGAGATTAGGTACCCTTGGGCATTTAAGCAACAGGTAGATATCCCTCTCCTCTCTATGTGGCAAATGTATCTCTGTGCACATTCTTTAATCTAGAACTATTGTAAAATAGTCAAATGCAATGTAGGAACTGAAGAGGAAACTGATCTGTAAAATCTTGGTAAATTTGCATTTTGCTATTACTAATGAAGGACCACACACCTTTCATCAACCTATGAAAACAGCATTAGGACTTGCTTAATCTTGTCTTGGTCTGAGATGATTTTAGCTGGGCTAAGGTATAATAGCAATTGTATAACAGTGAAGTGAATATATCCTAAATTTGCCTTGACTTAGTYCTAGTTTATGGCAATACCAAGTTTGATATGAACTGTCTGTGATCTCAGACTGAAATGTGGTATAGCAGGGTACAGACACAGGATGATAACAGAAATCACAGACAATACTCAACCATMCATTTATTACAAGTAAAAAGATCCAGAATGTAAAATATTATCCAAAACTACCACTTAGGTGTTGACCCAAAATGTATAAAACAGAAGACAATTGCAAACATTATCAATTATAGGTGTTACTCTTTCAACTGAGTGTATATTTATGTATGTCAGAGATTGTGGTGAAGGGAGTATGAAAAAGTGRTAAATCAAACCAGTTTCAGACTTTGAAACATAACTTTACAAGAGTAACATTGGCTAACAAYGCACATTACCAAAATTTAGTTTTTATCAGCATGTATTTTAAGTCATCAATCCTTTAGACTCGTATCCTCTGTTACATTTCAACACCCAGTATTCAGAGCTGGTGCCACACAGCTATTGCTGATCATAATTGTCCTTGATGGTCTTTTTTTCTGTTCATGCTGTTGGGTCATAAAAATGAGATATGATGACTTAATAAAGTACAGCAACTTTCCATATCTGAATTAGTGTACAGTTCAGGTTTTCATCAAAAGAAGATACTGAAGAGAATGTATTTTTATTTGGAGTGGCAAGGAACATCACTAATGTCATTAGTGTCTCATTGGCTATACCTCATGAAGCCATTCTAAGYAGCTTATATTTAATGATGTTTTTAAATTTTAAGTCAAATTTCCATGAGATAATAAATCCATTCCTAGGACATGACTAAAAATCTGTGTTATACAAAGAAAAAGTACCCATTCAAATTTCTTACCAGCTGTTCAAAGAGATCAGCACAAACTGGAACATGCCAGATCAATTACTATCAATAAATACCAAGATAAATTTATGTCAGATCAGGGATGGTGTTCTCACACAATACATATTATTTCCTTTGGTTTCTTTAGCAAAGATGTGGTTCTATGTTTGAATATGATTAATGTTAATTTTATACTAATAGGTCTGATACTATACATATCCAACATAAATTACCTTGGAAATCCATAATGAATTTATTTCCTACTTTTATTTTTAAAGACCTTTTTTTTTGCCTAGTAACACATTCATTTTTGACTCTTAATGATCTTCCTGTAAACTGTGGATAAAAATCTTTTTTACACGGGTTTTATGATTTACTATTTCATTAGGTAAACAGGTTTACTGCTTAGTTTGTCTTTTTTATGTATGGCCTTAATAGAATATTCACCATCACATTTCAATGACTTGAAAGATGCAACTGAAAATGCTGAGCATCAACATGCATTTTTTATTTTTATTGTGTCTGCCTTGTTCTCATTATCTTGTGTTACAAAAATTTATGTGAAATAGCAAGAAACAGTATACTACAACTGTTTTATATTTTTCACTTTTGGAATGAAGTAGAAAATTATGATCAGTGTATATTTAAATTTGAATGATTAGGCTCTTTGAATGGGTTTACTTGGTTATTCTTGTTCTTTTGTCTCCTTTGTCTAAAATGTTCTTTTTAAAAAGGTCAACCATTCCTAGAGGCAATAAATCATGATTTTACCCTTCCAGTTCTCTCCCCAATCCTTCTGGTGGGAGAGTGAGCAAGTGGCTGCATAGGGCTTGGTTGCTGGCCACGGTTAAACCACAAAAAATCCCTATTTTCTCAGCATTAGGAAAAAAAATGTTGCAAAAACCAGATGTACATTACCTTTTTCCCCTATTAACAGTTTATCTACACTATAATATACATTATTTTAGTATTTAAGTATTTCTTTCACTATTCAACTTACAACAAATGAATGATCATTAATTAAAAATGGCTTTCAGAACTAAAAATCAAAGATGGTCAATTTGTCATTTTTTCCCCAACAAATTTTTAAACAAGGAACAGCACTTGTAATTAATTGTAACACCAAAGTCTCACATACTGCTGTTGCAAAGGCATCTTTTACATTTAGAAATTATAAATGCATTTGTTTTTAAAAATAAAGCACTGATGAAGTGTGATTTTTTAATCATGTTATCCTTAGAAATCATGAAATATTTTACAGTGTAGGATTTGATCTTCAAGGCATGACTTACCTGAGAAATCCTTGCTATGCAAATAATTACATTTTTTTGTAAAGTCACTGGCTGCATGAGTAAAATGTGTATGATTGACCTTTTTTATCATGCTATTGCCTAGTTCACACAATGGAGAAAAATCTAAGAGTTCAAGGCTTCAACATGTCAGTCAGGGTTTTTCCATTGATTTCAGGAGAGGACAAGCAGGGTCTCAAAGACATCAAAAGAACATTAACCACAATCTATATTACTGACTCACAGAAAACTTTGACCCCCCTCAGTCTGGAACTTTGTCTCTTGAAAATATACCAATTTGATCTTTATTGAATATAATGAACTTTGCTGTCACATCTCACCTGGAAGATATGAGCTTTTACTGTTCGAAGAACAGAACACAGCAGGTTAAACACAAACCTTATTTCAGTCTGTTGAGTAAAAATTTAATACTTATTGCCCCTTGTTAAATTTCACGATATGAATGAAGAGTACTCTCAGGGTTCAGAAAGAAAGGCAGTTAGACATGCTCTTTCCAGACTTGCTCTTTCCAGCAGCTGTTGATCCTTTGTACATTTCTACACTTAAGAACATGTAGTTGACACAGTGTATTTTTGTATGTGTGATCAAGAAGGGAACGTAAAATCATTTTGGTTTGACTGGTGCAGAAGTTTGAGGCACTGCAGTAGTATCTAGCATCTCTGGTACTCTAACTGTACCATTTTTAATAGATAACCTCGAAACGAACTTTCATTCAATTTTAACCCCTTAAAACTCTAATGCTGATAATATCGTTTAACCTTATAAATCTTGAAGTCCCAGACCAACACTTATTAAGGTCCAATCGTTTCAAATCTCATTAAACCATATGTTCTCTTTGAGATAACCTAAGCAAAATGAATAATGGTTTCCCTAGCAGCATTCTGTTTTCCTTCACGAGAAAGTGTTCATGAGTTATAGTCTGTCAAGGACAGAATTTCTACTCTGCACAAAATAGTAGTTTTGAATTATGTAATTTAGAAGATAGCCAAAAGTGCTTTACTTGATACCATCTGGAGAGAAGTCCATACATTATTTACCATAGAAGAGGAAAAGTTTTATTTTTCTTTTCAGATATCTTCTTGATTAATGTTCCTAATATTACACTGATAAGATTATGCTGAAGGTTGTAGAAGCTACACATCACTTTACTTGACTTATCTAAAAGAATCTTAGCATTACTGGAAACACTAAATAAAAGACAACTTATTTTTTCTATTTTACACATTATTTTGTGAAAAAGTTACAAATATTTGTGTGCTTACAGTATATAAGCATTATATAACTATATAAGCATATATAACATACGGTGTTTCTGCCGAACCAAACATAAGAAAAGTAGAACCTTTCAATTTTAACAATGAAAATATGAGTATATATACCTACAGACATACACGGATTCTGCATTTCATGTTAGGTCCTCCCAGGGAAATAGGAGACACCTGCATCCTAAACCACACTGAATAGGGACTTTGCTTTGGTTAAAGCAGCAAAGTATTTTCAGCAACGTTTTCAGAAATACATTTCAATATTCTTCTGTATCGAAGTTAAGATATAAAAGAATCCAGCTATGTAGTAGAAAATGAAATTCAGTGAATGTAAAATTCAGACCTCCAGTCAAATTCCTGAATTCTGTAACACCTGTCTCACTTCTTCCTTGTTTTTTTGGATTTATTGAAGAATGTTTTTCATTCTCCTTATTTTTGTCTCTGGTTGTTGGTAAAGAAAACAGAAAGAGCACTACAAAAATCCCCCATGCTTCCTGACTTACATGCTCCAGTCAGAATGAATGATTTAAGGAAAATGCTCCTCACTGCTCGAATTATTTGGTTAACAAGTGCTCAGTCATTCTGAGAGAAAGGTATATACGCAAGYCAATAAAAAAGTATCAGGTGTCCAATGCAGTAGACAATTTCAGAATTTAGAATATTAGAATTCTAAAAAAAGTCTGAATATATAAGGATTTTTCTAGTTCTTATACTTTGATGGTATTAACTGAGCAATAAAAAGCGTGTTAAGGATGTCAAGATGGCTACCTTGGGAAATTAAAAAGGAAGATATTCTTGCCTCTAAAGACGTGAAAAATGTGTAGGAGCTTCAAGAGGTTGATTTTTTGGGGGGGAGTGGTGGAGTGAAACCTACTATTTCCCTACTCCCCCAAACATATTCTGAAAAAGTGTTTGAAGAGCTTTTAAGCAGGAGACATCATACATGGCTATTTAATCCCAAGTGTTTGAAACTTGACAAAATTTTAAGCAGTGGAAAACAGGGTCATAAAAATTGAGATTCCAGGAACATTAAAATAGACATCCCTACCTACCTCACCTATGATCAACAAGAACAATAATTAGTTTTCCAGGAAATTGTATGCTGGCAGGAAGATTTACTTTATTCATGAGTTGAAACTGCAACAAAAATAATCCTATAAAATGGATGGAGGAAAAAAGCTTCCTTGAAGTCCTCAAATCTCATTTCCATGTCCTTTAGAATACTCAGTGCTTCTGATTTTGTGAAGTGCACATTGCACTCCTGATGTTTTTTATCAAATTAGTAATTATGAACATTTTTATGATCACGGTGTTTTAGTCACAAATAAATATATGCTCAACTATTTCTGAAGTTAAGATCAGGCCTGGGAAAAAAAAGAGGCAATTAAGAAAGATCCCTAGTTAATTGCATTACAAAATACGAAAAACCCAGGAGACTGGTCCCTCTATGTTCATATCCTTTTTGGTTGTTTGCTAAACAATTGCCTTCTGATGAGTGAGTGACCTAGTGTTCCCCTGCAGTGGGTACGTCTGTTTTGCTGGTGAGTGGGACCACAGTGCACAGCAAGAAAAGCAAGCCAACAGGGATTTTGGCTGTTTGCAGGACACTTTTCTTGGCAGTGGGTGCAAAGGGGATCCAGGAACATCTCTCCAGACAGTTGGACCGCACAGCAATGGTGGTGTCCTCACCAGGGTCAGTGGCCAGCCTTGGCTGGAGTAAGAACCCTGGCACATTGGGGGTTATGGGTCTCATGCATGGTCAGAGGGAGGATGCTGCCTCCCAAGGTTCACATCTGTTGCTTTACCTGGAGCAGGGTGGAGTGAGAGTGATGGTGGCCTCACTTGTGAGGGAAGGCAATCAGAGGGTGAAGTATCAGGGAGGATGAGTAGGAGGTTTGTACTATTGTCAAAGAGACTGCAGAGGTACGACGCTGAGCTACAGAACGAAAAGAAGGAAAGACAATGAAAGACTACGCTGGAATAACTGCGGATGGACACTCCCAAGATAGAAATGGATGGGGATCTGTGTTCTCTGTCAGCAAGAGAAAGGCTCCTTGGCTTCCAGATCTGAATTTACAGAATTCATACGTTGCACTAACAGCCAAGGAAAGGGAACAAACTTCATTGAAATAGATTTCAGAGCCAGCTGGGCCTGAACCAAGAGCGCAAAGAGGAAGCAGCAGGCAATGGTGTTTTGAGACTCTGTTCTGCAAGACATAAAAGCACCCACCTGCCAACCAGAACTGCTGCCACAGGAGATTAATTCTTTGATCGGGCTTGGATCCAGAATGGTGCATAGAGGATGACAAGTCTCATGTGGCCTTCAGGTTTTTGCTCATCCATGTGTGCATCAGTAATACTGCCAAGGGAGACCTGGAGCAATCAGAAGTGAGTACAGAGAGGTGAGGACAAAGGTGGTTTTCCCCTTGGTCCCACGGATGACAGAAAAGCCTCAGGCAGAGGTGGATTCTTCCTGAAATAACAACTGGATGAGTGGCATTGTCAGAAGCAGTGCTTTGATTTTTATGACAGGAATTTCTAAGGAATAAGGATTGCTGGTGACACTTGAGATCTATTTGACAAAGTGTGGATGAGCGTTCTTGACAATAGGACTTGTCAGACTGGTGAGGAAGACCTTAAACCATTCATATAATCAGATGCTGATAAGAGCTTGCAGTTAAGCAAAGGAAAGTAAGACAAGGGTACATGGGGCAGGCTGATGGGTATAATGGAGGTCTTGTGAAGGACAAAGAATGCTACATGGGGGCCTATCTGAAGTGCATGTGCACAAATGCACACAGCCTGGGAAATTAACTAGAGGAATTGATGTTCCATGGGTGRATAAAGAACTTTTACAATGCTGGCCTTGAAGGTCTTCAAGACTCAGCTGGATAAAGCTTTAAGAAACTTGGTATGAAATCAGTGTTGACCTTTCTTTGAACACAATTTGGGTTAGAGACCTCCTGACTTTCTTTCCAAGCTGGATAATTTTGTAGTTCTCTTATTCTGATAATCTACAGTAGTCTAACTACTGAATACAATACCTTCAGTTTCTTTGGTTTAGTGTAGTGAGAAAGTAGCATAATACTCTGCAAAACCATGCAAGCTGTCTGCAGAAAGATAAATAGACTTGTTAGTGCATGCTTTGCTTCAACAAAGAAACTGACTCTTGTACATAACTTCTTGGGTTTGAGACTAAACCTTTAGTTCAAGCACTAAAGATCCTAAATTAAGTCAAGACTATAGAATTGCAACACTTCTGCATCAGAATTCCATATTAGACAAGTTATTTATAACTGTGATATAGGCTTTACACTGGTAACTGTCTTACCTCAAACAAAATAACAGATTTTTTCACAATTTCAGTAGAAGTTATTTTTGTGTGAACTTTTCAACAGCTCAGGTGCCTGGCTCTCCAGAAATATTCCCACATGCAAATTCAATGTAAAATGTTGCTGTATGGTTTATCTAACTTCACCTTTCAAAATCAATTAAAACTCCAACATTCAATACTATTTCTTTGTGAAGCAGTGTTTGTATCACAACAACTCCCTTTCAATTTGGTTTAAAGTCTCACATCCAGGATGGGCGGTCCTGGCTTTCTGCAGATATATGTGAATTGCATTAGTAGACACCAGTGATGACCCTCCACTATTTTAAGCAACAAAAAGTCCTGAAAATGACGTGAGCTGAAATAAGCTGAGTTCTGTGAAAGTGGGAAAATAATGAGAGAAGTTTGATCAGGAAGTTTACAACTATCAATGCCTCCCCCCAATATATTCTAAGCTAAGTTGAACTTGACCTTCATAATCATCTTTATTGTCATCAACTTGAATAGACAGAGTTTCTGGTTAGATAATATACTTAAAAATGCCTAATACTATGTATGTGAGTTGTCCCAAATGGTAGAGTAATAATATTCTCATTGTGACAGCGAAGCAGATATTTAAGTACTTTTGGAATATGGCAGGAGGCTGGTATAAATGTGGTGTATCTTGTTCTGAAACCAAAGTTTTTAATTTCCTCAGACAAGTAGACAGAAAAAAATGAACATTGAGAGGCCAGTGGCAGTAGCAACACTGCTAAATTTCTTAAAAAAACAAACAAGCAAACCATGCCCAAAGCCAACCTTCCTCCCAGCTTGCAAATTGTGTAACATTATCAGCTTGAAAACAGGAAACTGCATTTATCTGAAGTACAGAAACTTGGCTCTACTTTCTACTTAACCTGCTACATAAAAAGAATTTAATCACTAGGAAATATAATCAACAGATAAGCTTTAATTTCTTATTGAGCTGAAAATAGGAAGTTATAATTCAATTTTCTAAGGAGAGAAGTCATGCAATTTGAGATCACCTTAAGCTATCTTACTTCATTTATTTGAACTAATCCAGTCAGTGGAGTATGGAGACCTATTCTGCTGGCCAGATCTGGAAGCCAAATTTAAGCAAAGCAAAAATGCTCTTCAGCTTCTACTGTCTGAAGGAGGTGATTCTCTCCCTCTACTCTTGTGAGTCTGCCGCCTGTAGTAGTGTGTCCAACCTGGGCACCCCAGCATATGAAAGACGTAGACCTGGTGGAGCGAGTCCAGAGGAGGCACAAGAAGATGATCAGAGGGCTGGACCACCTCTCCTATGAAGACAGGCTGAGAGTGTTAGGGTTGTTCAGCCTGGAGAAAAGAGGGCTCCAGGGAGACATTACAGCAGCCTTCCAGTACCTAAAGAGGGCCTGAGAAAAAGCTGGAAAGCGACCTTTTACAAGAGTATACTTTATAGGACAAGGGGGAATAATTTTAAACTGAAAGAGAGCAGGTTTGGATTTAAAATTGGGAATAACTTCTTCACTGAGAGGGTGGTGAGACACTGGAACAGGTTGCCCAGAGAAGTTGTTGGTACCCCATCCCTGGAGGCGTTCAAAGACATGTTGGATGGGACTTCGAGCAACCTGGTCTAGTGAGAGGTGTCCCTGGTCATGACAGGGAGGTTCAAACTAGATGATCTTTAAGGTCTCTTCTGTTTTTACAACAAAAATATTATTTAACCCTCCAGACAATGAACATAGCTACCTATAAGCAAACGTATGAAGTTGAAGATTTTTTCTTTTAAAAAAAAATTCTATATGTATTTTTTGATCACTAGAACTGCATAGATATACTCAGATGCCTCAATGGAAAACCTATTTTTGTTTATTTCCATAGACTTTTTACACCCAAAGCTAAATGAATACTATAACAAATAGATAAAAAAGAAAATTTTCACATCATAAAATACAGAAGAGGTTTAATGAACATAATTCTTAATATAGTTCTATATGTGTCAAAGTAATTTCAATAAAACTCTACATTCAACTGTTCCCTAATGATTTTATGCCTATTAAGTTCCATTAAAAAATTTCAGTGAAGGAAAATGCATTACATTGACTCATATATATTTAATATTTCTACCTCTTTAAACCTTGTACTCCTGTAAGACTAGTACATATTGCCTGAGACTTCTTATCCCAGCTTAAGTATGGCTTAGTAAGTCATATCTGAATCTTAACATTCAACATTAGAATAGCATAATTCTAGGAACGAACAGCAGTTCTGTAACCAAAATCCAGTTCATATCAGAAAACTGATAATTTAAACACTATTTTTTTTTTCATTGTGATTGGAGGAGTTAGTTCAGGAAGTTACTTCTAGTGAAGCATATATGTACCTCAGAAAGCAATACTATACCTGTCTGATCAGTGGTTTTCTCATTCTCTAAAAAGCCTAACACTAAGGGTTTGATTCAGAGACCTCTAATGCAAAATAAGCCTTCACTTAAATGTGAAGGTGACCATCTGTATATGCAGGATGGAAATGCTCCTTTTAAAGAAATACCTTCAATGGAGAAAAGTATATGACTTCTCCATGTTTGGCAGCACTTTAAAAAAGTAACATCTCATTTTAGCAATGAAAAAAAATAAACCAAGGATTGACTTAAAAGACAAGGTCTAAGTATGAGATCCAAGAAAGTGTATTTTTCTAAAGAAAAAGACGAAATTATACCATAAGTTTTCTTTATCTTCCCTTATTCTTTACTAAACCCCTAAGCTTTCTTTTCTTGTGGTTACGAGTAAGCTTCCATTATTGTCAAGAGTTGGTTCCTAGTTTCTTAGCAACTCCTATTGTACGGCTAATGTATCACTGAGATTTTCTTGCAAAATAATAAGGAGCATAGTGACAGTAATGCACCCCTTCAGATTGTTATACTCGCACTTTTATCCAGGCCAAAAAAATCTAGCCTTTTTCATATAATTTTTATCCTGTAGACGAAGGCATAAGTTATTGGATTTTTTTATTATAAAACTGACTCTTGAATGTATGTCTCTTGTCTTGTGGGAGTTTTACTGAAATATAGGATGAGATTCAGCCATCTTTGTTGATCTTGCAGTATTCAGTCAAACTATTCAGACAGAAACGCAATTATGGTGAATGGCAGCGGAAAGAAAAGACTTTTTAATATTTAACTTCATAAGACTATAATAATATATTCCCTTATCAAAGTGTTCTCCTTTCACAGCTCATGTGAATTAAACTGAATTTATGCAGGGGGCATTTCAGAAAGATTCCAAGTCCATTTCATTTTCTTTTGCTGAAGCTGTCCTTGGGGGCTACTCAGTTTCACTGACTAAAACATGCTTCTGCTTATGGCTTTTTCATATTATTCTCTAAAGGCCAAATATACCTAGAGGATAAACATTTCACTACCTTGGAGATTTTTAGATGATCTTACTTTCCAAAATGCTTTCAGTCAGTATAATGATCCTGGCCAGGAAGCTACTGTAAATAAAGGAATTAGTGATCCACAATATAGTTAACCTAAGTAGGTGCAAGCCTCTGCTGCACTGTGCTGCATGTCCAGGGTGGCCTTCAGGCTCTATTGGGCTGCCCAAATCTCCTGGCTACAGACAAACTTAGAACCAGGAGCCTCCAGGCAGCTCCCACTTGGTACTGGCAATTATGTCACTTATGCCTTGCCTTTATCTAAAAGTCCAGTAAGAAGTTCTCATGCCAACATCCTTTATGAAAACAGTTGTTTTCTTGTAAGGAAGTTATGTAATATCCCACTGAGGAATCTGAGGATCTGTGCAGCATGAAGTGGGAAAATCCATCCAATGCTGTGTGGATGTTACCCAAATGGGTTCCATCTGAAGCATTTGAAGGTGTGTAAGATCTACTTGCCATCTATATTCCTCTTCTCATTCTGTCTTAATAGACACATTTTATCTTGACATTTGTTGTTGGTTCTTTCTTATTAAAAGCCAGAAAGAAGCCTGCAACATCTCTGCCTCTCTGTCAGCACCCACCCTGCCCCTCCCTTTCCCTGGTACAAAGGAGCCACAATATTTCTCTGCATTCTCTATGAACGAAGAATTCTAAAATTTATTTTTATACTTTTTCTACCTAGAAGAATATTTTCTCTTTCCACTCTTAGGTAATTGCTTATAAAAACTGACAGAACTCTAGAAAAAAATCTTTGAGATGTTAAATTATAAAACTTAAAATCCAAAATAATTCTTCCACTTTATAAAAGATTAGATGGAATGATGCTTTTCAAACTACACTCTGATCACTTGCATCACTTATGTGGTGCTTGATCATGAATTTCTTTGTTGAATTTGTAGATACTCAATTTGCATCATTTACAAGAGTATTGTTTTGAACTGTCCAAAAATACTCATTTGGCTTTCTCGTCAAGAGGTAGAAATCAAACCATTTCAGTCTGAAGCAGTAAAATTAAAGTAAAAAATATTTTTTAAAGAAAAAAGTATTCTTAAGCACACTTCTAACTTCAAACATTCAGCTAGCTAGGCAAAAACCCAATCTGCATCATTCTCTATGATTTAGCCTACACAGCATGAAATAAACAGAAACCTTAAAATAGGATTTGAAATAGTGAATAGCATTCTTACTGGATACAATTTCAGTAACTTCTAAATTTCTGTGAGTGCAACTGTAGTCAGAACTCAGCAAAACATACTGTAGGGGAAATCCAAGACTTAATTTTCATTTGCATCATTTCACAGTGTGAAGTTGCTCTGAAAATAATTCATTTCATTTTAAGTGAATCTGACATGACTACAATGGCATTTTGTAGCAGCTGCATGTAAGTGAGAATAGGTCACTGGATTGTTAACCCRCTGTGCCTTCTTACTCCAGAAATATCAGTTAAGAATATTGCTTGCATTTTTAGTGCATAAAGTTTGTGGAAAACAAAACTTATTGACTATGCTAAAGCTTGTTATTTTTGTTGGGGCTTAATAGACAGCAGCTATGACACCATAATAAATTCCGTAAAGGTCGCAATATCTAATGTAGAAGGAAGTCTTTTTGAATTGGTGTTTTACATATAATTATCACTATTTGTGTGTGCTGGGGCCAATTATCAAAAACCTTAAGTGTTTGGTTTTTTTCATAGTGAAATATTAGGGGTCAATTTCCTCGCTTAAAGGAAAGAATACATTGCAATCTTTTAAAGTACCTGAAATGTTCACAAAGTGTGACGAGGTTACACAGGAACCATTGCCATTTGGAGGGGCACCTAGAGGCTCAGCAGTTTACACATGAACAACCTCATGATGTACAAAATTAGGTGTGGCAACAGAATCAAGCTGTGACTAAAACTAGCAGGACACAAGGTGGACTCTAATGTGCGTCAAGGGAATTAAAGGGGGAAAAAACCTAGATGGAAAATTTGTATAGTGGAGGATGTAAACTTTTTGCCACACTTCTACTGACTGTTTGCTTTAATCAAAGTCGTTCAATTGAGTTGGTCAAAGAATGACATAAATCTGCATTTCTCTATGTAGATATGTATTCACACTGCTTATGTTTCATGAAATCATGAAATCATAAATCATTTCAAGTTGGAAGGGACCCATCAGGATCACTGTATTAGTGTAAACTTGCCAATAGGCAGAAAACCAATAYATTTTGAAATGTCCTTTGGTCTTGAGTGAAAGATATATCTTCTCTGCAGTTCTCATCTTCCAGCCCTAAGCATCTATCTCAGATTCTCTGTATCTCAGACAGTATAAAATGCCTTTATGTGTGTGCCTAAACCAAGCCAGTACGATCAATGTTACCTTGAAAGCTGCTCATGTCACCCTAAATTAGGTACCTTCATTTGGTCAGCTGAATAGCTCTAAAGCTCCATTACCTATACTGATTAGGGCTTTTTTCACTTGTCCACGTACATATGTTTAGTGACAGCTGAGATCTGCACAATTCAGATACGGCACAGGACTGCAGGAGACCTGCCCTCTCCGGAAAGGCAGATGGTTTAGGTGTGGGAGACTCATAAAAAAGATGGCACTGGGCACCTTTGTTTAGGCAACAGACCTGAATGCACAAGTACAGATTTATATTTATATTATATTTGCAGTGAAACAGCCTGATCTTGAATCCCGTCTAACATATACTTCTAAGTTATTCACAGATATATAAACAATCCTTTCATTGACTTATGCTTGCATCATTCTCTTCCTCAGAATGTAGGTCACCAGGCACCTTATTTAAAATAAAAGGAAGAAATGTTTTTATCCTTATCTTCACTGGAGAACATAACTTTCACAGGTCACTTTTTTCACAATTTATTTATTTAATTAATTATTTTCCTTTCCTGCCCGTAAAGATGTGAATATTTTCAGCCCTTTTTTGATTAACTTCATAAAGAATGTTTATGTAGCTATTTTCAACTGATTTACTTTTTAATCTCTTCTGTCTGCACATTACTGTATTACTGGGCACAGAGCCTCTTACAGGTTCTCAGGTGTGTCTCTCATGTTCTCAAACCACATCACTCCTCCTACTCTGTAGTTAGGTTTCTACAGAAAGCAAACTGGCCAAAGCAAACTGAGTAAGAGGTGTGACATGTATGTATAGATTCCTGACCTTGGTGAAGAGAGACAGCCCTGAGACCTTATCACAGCACTTGACAGTGTATGAGTTTATCTTCAGCTTTATAATTAATGGATTGAAATCTCCCTATAGTAACCATGTCTGTTTCCAGTATTGTTACACTGCAAATACTTTCAATTTCTATAGCATCATTTTTGTGAAATACTTAAAGCTGCTCCAGTCATATTTTGGGGAAAAAAAATTAATTAACAGAATATATTTTCTGTGTGTGCAAAACTGGAATTGAGTGCACAAATAAAAAGTAGTATTATTATGGTATTAATATAGTAATATTAATCAGCAAAGAAGTCTACCTTCAGGGAAAAGATCAAGCAGAGCCTCCTTTCAGATGTTAAGACAGGACCTCTAGATAAATAATATGGAATCATACCTCAGGAGTTCAAGAAAATGTCAAGAGTTTTTGTTTGCTTTCAGAGAAACACGTAAAAGCTGAAGAAAATAATTTTTCAATTTTTTAGCAAAGTCTGATTGTATCGATTTGAAGGGAGGGAGAAACAGATTTTAAAAAAGGACATTTCAGCCTGAGATATGGAGAGAGAAAGCAAGCTGTAATATTCAGAGATATTTTCTAACCTTAACCTCGAGCTAAAGCCATCAGAACTTGCTCAATAATGGTGACAGCACATGATTCATTTCACTTATTTCATCTTGCCAAGGACAACTGTACAAAGACGCAGGGTGGGGCGGAGAAAGCAGTCTATGCTTTTTCTTGTCTGTGACATTTCATAGGTGCCTTGAAAGTTAATATTTTTTTCACTAAATTCTGCAGACGAAAATGCTCAGGAAACAAACTAAATCTCAGTAACTGTTATTTTTTTTTACTATAGAAATAGTAAGAATTGGAAAAGTGTGAGAAATCCCATTAAAAGCTCTTGGTTTTATTTAATAACATTAGTCACAGTGTACAGTAATTCAAGTGGACATTAAATAGTTGCATGCTATTTTATAAGTTTTTGAATTGTAGCATAAATAAATGAATCTGCATGAGGGTATTTTTTCAAGGATCATTATGAAGACATCTTGTGATATTTCATACATAACTTTGAATCCTTTAGCTTACCTCCAGTAAAATTATTCATTTCTCAGACTCACTGGTGCCAGTGCTATATTCTCACTAATTCAGCATGGGAATAACTTTCTTATGTATTTCTTCTCATAATGCTGCTTTACTGAAGAAGGAAAATATTATCCCAAGTACTCAACTAAGAAATTGCTTTAGAGAAATATCAAAGCCCTAAACCTACAATGATTTAGACATCAAGGAACAAAATATTGGAAAGTCTCTTAATGCCTAAAAGCTGACTTGGCCCAAGATTCAGTTTTTCTTAATGTGGTGCTTACAGAGAATGAATGAAATTGTATTACTCACCTTTTGGAAAATTAGACCATTTGAATATTCATTTGAATATTCATTTGAAAAGGGGCGGGGGGAGAAGAAAAASAAAAGAAGAAAAAAAAAACAAACAAAAAAGAAACAGACAAAAACCAAACTAAGCTTTTCCTAATGGCATGCTGCAGCCGTGTTAACTTCTAAAAATGTTGCTGGGATTCCGTAAAATTCTACTAATCTTTGATTTTAACAAAAATAATTTCATCATTAGCAAGCGTTCTTCAGACCCACAGTGTTCATGTTATCATAGAATGCGAGACAAAGGATATAAATAGGATATAATAGGATAATATATATATATATATACACATATTATATATATATATATATATATATAATAGGATATAGACAAAGGATATAAATAGGACTGTTTCAGATCTCTGAGATACCTACAGCTACAGATGATAACTTCAGCTTAATCTTACAGCTTCTTTTCAGAGTCCATATGGACAGATAAAAGCAATATAGCTCTGGAAAAACAAACACAGACCCTTAAAATAGCTTTGGTTGCCTGATGCACACCTGTGCTTTCTGAAGTACCTCTTCCAAGATATGTGACATTGGCAACATATAATTGGACGGTATGATCTTGTATCAAAACATGATTTGCTTTCAAACACTGAGATGATTTCTGCAATAATTTCTGTTGCTTCTAAACTTGCTTTTCATTATTTTTCTGTGGTAGCTGTTTAAGAAGTTGATCATTGTCATGGAGGCACTATTACAGGCAAGTCAGAGATTTAACAAACTCCTGATGTGTGTTCCAAATGGATATGAGATTACAGAAGTTCAAGAGCAGCCCTTTTTCGCATGCATTTTGAAATGCTCCTTGAAAATTGATCATTCCAGAGCAAGCACAACTATGTGAAGATAAGAAACAAGCACACATTATGCACATTATGCAAATACCCACCAAGTCAGAGAATGTCACTTCACTTCTGTTACAGAGAAGGTTTGCACATTTGAACTTCATAGAGTTCAACTCAGCTCTCTGTCCTTTTCTTTCTTCCTCAGTAATTATTCTTAACTGTGGTATTGTAACTCTAAGATATGTGTGAGCAAGTGCATACAAAATCAATCTTCACTTAGGGTTTCTTTGGATTTTTTTTATCTTTCTATTCCTCCCACTAATGAGTAGGTTATGACATTTAAATGTGCTTATGTGTGGGGTTCAAGTCAGTCGTTTTCAGAGGTTAAGGAATTATTGGCTGCAGCAAATGAGTCCTGTGACTGAGACAAGCTTTTCCAAGTGAAGTTCCCATTCTGTGTCATTCCAATTTCTGAAAATATAAACACATCTGTAAAGTAAGAAAACTTTCTTTTTACTGACAGTTGGACTAGTATTTAAAATCCCCGATGCATAGGCATTGTAAAAACATAAAATGACACTGTTTTATTTTTAAATATTTTAAAATCCAAAGAAATAAATGAAAGCTGAAGAAAAAGTTGCAAATACACTTCAGCAAGACACCATGCTCCATAAACTGTGCCTGAAAAGTCTGATAGTGATAGAACAACTTGCTTTCACCCATCTTGGAAAAAACATTAGATTGAAGTCCAGCAAAAGTCTGCTGTGAAAACTGGTATACTTTGTTCTTTGGTCACATGCATTTGTTTTGATTAGTCTCCAGAAAGGTCTGTGCCCCTGAATATTTGTCTAGGCCAAATACAGGGGTTTTTTCCACTGGAAAGTTGAGAACTTGGACAGAGGTCAGTTTTTCTGCTACAGGGAAGAAATATGTAAGTAGAAGCGGTGAGACAGCTGTGCTGGTCCTGTTGTAGGTAAAGGATAGAATCATCTACTACTCCTACTGAAAAGGTTTTATACACCTTTCTTGCTCTACAGGGGACAGTCAGATTTTCTGGGGTACTAACACAAGCAAGGGAGGTGTTTAGGGCTATAGTCTGCTCTAGATCTGGCAAGTGCTAGCCTGAATCCTCCCAGGAAATTGTAACTTCTGCAAAGTCAGTGGGAACTTTCTCACTGACTTGTAAGAAGACAGAATTTCACATGTGCTCTGAAGAGCTTGGTTTTGAGATGTGAAACAAACACTAAAAAAGCCAAATAGGTATAACCATTCTTTGTCTGATGGTCACTCCTTTGGGTGGAACTGTCTCTACAGTAGAATGGGATGGAATCCTATAAAATGGAAGAAAACCCAATTACTTTGCTTTTTTTCCTGCTCTAGTTAACCTGGCTGAACATGCAGATTGGGTGGACACTGTACTATCATAAAATCTACACAGTGCTTCATTGAGCTGCTTTATTGAATATAYACACTCTATCAGGACAAAGTTTTGGGGAATGTGATTATGAGAATTCAAGAGGGACTGGCTGAAACCACAGTGGGCTTGGAGGCTGTGTCAAAACGTTTAATGATCTGCCCAGTTTTAAAAGGTTGCTATTAAGCAAGAACATGTCAGATCTGAAGAATTGTCTATATTTTTTTATAATTTAGTAAAATGCCTAATTTAATCAAGGTAAATGCTGTTTACAATTTTTTCATTTCTGAGTGAAAAAAGTTTCCTCCTTTCATACTTTTAATGAGTAAAATTTCTCCCATAGTTTCCTAATTTAATGAGTGTACGCTGCAGTTAAGTTTTATACATAGCAATTTAGAAATCCTAGATAATTCCAGAGTTACTCAGTGAGATAAAATAAAGGGCTATTGTTACCTGATAATTTATTTTAAAAAAGTAGAGTCTTCAGTTTCTTCTGCAGGCAGCCTGTATGAGCTCCCAAGTAAGACATTAAAGGAAAAGAATTCGCAATGAGCAATCAAAAGAAATTTCCATTATTTTTAATCTTCACTCCTATTACCATTGTATTATGCCATGAAATTGCAAGTAAAGAGTTTAGCACATTAGCTTCTATGAAAACTCTATGAAAGTTTGGGGCTTTTTTTAGTTTTAACCTCGAATGTTAGAATATAATTACAATATTTTAATGTAATAGCTCAAAATACTTCATTGTGCCAATCAAGAGATTAGCTTTGTGGAAATAAAACCAGAGATTATTACAGATCTCAGGATCATGACTTTGCTGGTCATTTCTCCTGTGAAATGTAAAGTTGTCTTGGAGTAGTTTGGACAGTACCTTTGGTTACAATGACCAACAGGCTTCTGAAATAATAGCTCTAGACCCTTGAACACATTAAGAAACATGTCCTGACAGACGGCTGTATGACTTTTCTACATTACCATTTTATACCAGGCAAGAAGAAACCTCAGACCTGCTACTGTCAATTAAATACTCAGATGTGCCATTGTTAGTTCTTTGACAGAAAGTGTAGGTATAAATTTAAAAGAAAGCAGTGTTCACATATCTTCAAAAAACATCAAAGCCTTTAAATTTCAGATGTAGCCACAGTCTGAATAGAAGCAAGTAAAAAACTAATCCCATGAAGTCACAGGAAAACTCAGAGAATCCATGACAGTCTTTCAGACTGATACTCCTCTAAAGTGACAGAACAGGAGCTAATAGATGTACACTGAATGCAGAAGAAGGGGTAAAAAATGTGGGGAAGGCAAAGACAGTTTGAAGTGTTTAAAATGTTCACACAATACTGCTGTAATTTGTGGAACTGTCCTATTATGTTTGCACTGGATTAATGAAAGTCAGTTAAAAACTGAAAATCATTGTCATCCTAATCATGACACTCAAGGCTGTATATATTGAGAAGAAATATATGTTCAAGTGCTGTATCTTTCATATTCAGCATATAAGGTTTGGCTCCACTTTAGGAAGCTCAGAATAGTGTTCATAAACTGCTACTAAATTACCATTGCATCATTTCCCAAAGTATGCAGAATAGCAAGAGAATTTTTTCTGGACTGTAAAAATACACTAAATGAATACTACAGACACAAATGTCAAGCAGGTGAGAGGTTTCAAATAATGCACAAGAACTGTTGAAATAAAACCTCAAAAAATTTTGGGATTTTTTTTTTTTTAAATACCCACTATTTTCCCCTGCCTACAAAAGGGGAGAAAATGGGGAAAATCCATTTTTTAACAGAAAAAGAATTAGCTGTAGTTTGTAGTTGCTCTTATATTAATTTTCGAAGTATATGTGATCTTGAGCATATCTAACACAATTATACAATTTTTGTGAAGCAGAAAGTGGAAAATTCTTTACTTGTCAAATCCTGAAAGTAAAAAGGGAAATGATAAATGATCTGCAAATTAGAGAGAAGTTCAGCAACCTTTTTCATGAAGACTATAAGGTCATTTCATTTGTCCAGATGATTTAATTGCAGATTATTTGCTGAGGTGTGAAACTGTGCTGTTACTGTTTATTTTTCCAGCAGAAACAATAAGGTGCCAAAAACGAACACCTAAAAAATCTAAATAAAAGTATAGAATATCTCAAAATCTGTAATAAACCACATATCAATTYGAAAGGAAATGGAAAAAAAGAGAATACCTAATATAAATAAAGGCACACATACATGCCTACAAAATAGTAGTGGAATTTGAATATTTAGAAGCTGAGATACTGAATAAAGTGAGAGATTTTTTTAGCACTAGCACCCATGTTATTTTATGAAAGAAAATGAGAAGCAGCTAAGAGAAGTGTTAATTTGGTATTGATGGTTGCCCCGTTTAAGGTACTTTTCACACCTCAGTGACTGATTCTATGATGTTATGAATTAATCTGCAGTGTCAGTTGTCTATTCCTATTTTTCTCTGTTGTGATGACATTCCTCTTAGCACAGCAACCACTTGCTTCCTGATGAATTTCTGCTCATTCTTTTTCCAACAGGCATTCAGCATTTGTACTAGCGCTAAGAAATATTTTTGAGACTGGGTGCTCAGGATTATCAATAAAACATAAACAATGCGTCACCAGCAYAAACACAGAATTTAGAAATCCACAAATTACTCTGAAATCTGTTCTCTCTAGTGAAAATAAAAAGTAGGGGAAATTTTTTTAATGGTCTGTTAGAGAACTAGCTACAATATATTATAGAAATTAATAGCCACGTAGATGTTATACATATGTGGCAGGGTCCTGAGGACTGGCTGTCCCTATTTGGCCCCTTCAGGGCTACCCCTGCCCACAGCCCAGGACCCTGTGTCACTCCCCAGTGCCATCAATCCGTGCCTCAGTGATGCTGCAGCAGAGCTGGTCTCCAGCTCCCACAGCCCCGCCCTGTCTGGCCATGCCCCTGCTGAGCCGGGCCCACCCTTGGGTGCACTTCCTGGCACAGCCCCAGTCTGTCCCTATCCTAGGGAGATGTCTGATGCTGGGGCCTGCCCCACTGCCCCCTGGCTGTCTGGCAGCTGCCTGTGTCACTAGGAATAGCCCTGCTGCCAGGGTCTGCCCTTCGTCTTCCACTAGCATTCCCTACACCTCCAAGTGCTTCCCCCAGTCCAGTGTTGACACCCCAGTGAGCCCACCTGGCTTCCTGACCTCATCATGAGCAACCTGACACGGTCACCTTCAATTTCAGCACCTCTGTCACATCGTGTTCCCAGTTCGTTCTTCCTCTCCTTGCTCTGTGTCCCCTTGGAGAGCCATGTGACAGCCCACAGCAATCAAATCTCCTTTCTGATCCAAATCTGTGTGCCCTGACAACATGCTCAGACTTTCGCATGCCCCAGTTTCAAACAGTGTAGAATCGAAATCACCAGACCTCCCTAAGACTCCATATGTGTGTGTGTATATATATATATGTATATATACACACATATATATATATGTACATTTATAAATTTAACACTGGTGGTGACTGGCCTTATCCATATTATCACATTCCTAAATCTCCAGATTAAGGTTGCCTAACCTACATGCCGTGTTGGTAGTGGTAGCTGACTCCTGTTAGCTCCCAAACTCTGTGTCAGAGAGCAGGGAGTTTGGGCAGAGCACAGAGCCAGAATCCAAGGCTCAGAGAGGGTTCAATGAGTCGTTTAAATCTAGAGAGTCTGAGAGGGGTTCTCATTAATGCATATAAATATCTCAAATAGTGGTGTCAAGAGGATGGTGCCAGACTCTTTTCAGTGGTGCCCAGTGACAGGATAAGGAGCAATGGCCATAAACTAAAACAGAAGTTCCACCTCAGCACGAGGAAGAAGTTCTTTATATCGAGTATGGCAGAGCACTGGAACAGGCTGGCCAGGGAGGTCATGGAGCCTCTCTCTCTGGAGACATTCAAAACCCACCTGTGTAACCCGCTGTAGGGTGATCCTGCCTTAGCAGGGAAGTTGGACTAGAGGACCTCCAGAGGTCCATTCAAACCCTAAAACTTCTGTAGCATTCTGTGGATTCTGTGGGCCCGGTCCACACAGTAGTCAAYGAGCAAACTAGGTTCAGGATGGGGATGATGACAGGTGCCAGTCAGGAGCCTAGAAATGGTCAGACAAGTCTACAGTGTCCAGGTAGGTCTGAGCTCAAGCTGGGAAATCAAGGTTGGTCCCAACAAGATGAGTGACCTTGGTTAGCATACTGACATGCAGCTCAGGCAGGCTAGGTAGGAGTGTTTGAGTTCCTGAGCAGAGAGGAAAGACCCTTCTCAGCCTACCCTTTCTCAGTAGCCTGACCCCAGATGACCCAACTGCACTATGCCAGTGCTGGGCTGTCCAGTGGACCCCACAGTGAGGAGGAGCCTGCTCAGGACCGTGACTCACTGCTTGGAAATTGCAGAGTAACCACTGAACAGCAGAGAGAGTAATGCTGCAAAGCATGATGACTTGGCATCATTCAGTATGTTAGTACAGACAGATGTCTTAATTCTGTGGAACCCCTCATCTCAAGTGGTGTCACAGAAGAAAAATATTTAATGCTCACACACTAGTGAAGACAACTAAAATTCTCATGTTTTTTTCCTTTTTACAGTAAAATCCATGTAGTTGCAGTAGGTCTCCTACAATCTGAGTAAGGGGGAAACTCCCYGGAAGCAGCACAGATACTGTTTATTCAGCCAATATGGATGGATAATCAGCTTCATCTTTCTCCATATTTGTAGTAGCTTGTTTACATGATAATTCCATTCTTGCTCCACAGATAAATTCCTGCTTTTATGTGAAATATGAATTATAAAATAGGACCATAACTGTTCTGAGTTATCTGTTCATGGGTGAGTATCTCAATTAATGGAAGCAAGTTAAGATACCAGCTTAGATACAAATTGTCCTTTTGTTTCCCCAAATTTTCCCCATAAAGAATTTCTCCTAGTTTTCTCTTTCATGTCTTCAGTGTTCCTGTCCATACAAGTGTTCCTCACTCTCATTCATGAGGCTCTGAAGAAGAAAGATCTCTAAGGTGTTTATTATAAAGATTATATTTTGATACAGTCCATAACATGTTTTATTCAGAAATCTTGTCTTTAAATCCATGAGTCCTGCAATTAATTTCTTTAGGTCTACAAGTGAAAATGGAAGTTTTTTGTTGACTGATCTGTCTTAGTAGGGATTCACAAAACCCATCAAAGCCATGAAAAGGAATGAAGAGGTAGATTTTATACAGGCACATACATGAACAAGATGAACAATTGATCTGTGTGTATATTGAACTCTCCTCAGATTTTAACATTTAACTTCAGAAATAAGTCATTTTTCTGCCTGTGGTAACATCAGCTTTATAGAAAAAAGTGCTTATGGTGTTTTTTTATAAATTCTCATCTAACTGAGCAGCGTGGGTCAGTCTCTATATCACAAAACATTTTGACTTAATAAAGATGAAAAGATTAATATGATGGAATAACTTTTGCTAGGCATCATTTGTACAGTGAAGAGGAAGTTATCCTTATCCCTTTTATGCACTAAGTGTGAAGGCAAGATGTGCCAATGGGTCAGCAGTCAGTGAAAGACAATGACTGTTCTCTCTGAAACAGCTTTCATTACAGCTAAAGGCTAGGGAGTTCAGTATGACGCTGCGAGGCGCATGCTTTATTATACTTGTCTGAAAGAAGAATTTGAATTCTTTGAAAGAAGAATTTAGAATATGTGGGTTTGTCTAGAAAAAAGAAAACTGAGGCATAGACAGGTGACAAAAACTTGACGAGAAAAAAGATGGCCACAAAGGGATAAGCTTTCTCCCTCACTTGGAACAGAAAAGTAAATAATTGAACTGAAACACAGATCTGTTAGTTTAGATAGTAGTTAAGGAAATTTTTTAATGAGACACATGATTAAAACACTAAATCAGTTTTTTGATTGTTTTGGATATTATAAAGGTAGCAAAGAAATATTTTAAGGATCAGATAGAAAAATGCATGCAAGAAAAAAATTAGTTACTTAAACTTACTTGATTCTGCTTTCATTAAGAGACAGACTAGCTGATCCCTTAAGATCACTTCCAATTCTGTATTTGAGAGTGATTCTATCACAAATAGAGGAATGTTGATAAGCTCTTTTTTGCTTTTTTTCCAAAGCATGCTCAAAAAATACACTTAGGTTTAATTTTTGATTTATGGATTTGGGGTTTTTTTTGTTTTGTTTCATTTTGCTTTTGCTTTTGTTGTTGTTTTGTTTTTAAGATGTCTTTACTTCTTTTTCTAGCTTAGTTGAAATATCTTCTCCCCATCTCAATATCAGAACTTTGAGTCAGTTGATGTAAGGATAATATCTTCCAACAATTTCCATAGAATTTCTTGAACAGTTTGAGTCATAAAATGTTAGATGGGCCTGTGCATTTTGTTTCTTGGAAGAGCTGTGTGTGGGATCAACATGTTCAAGATCTTAAGTCAGCGTTCATAGTTTTCATTGCACATTTCACTTTATCCCAACAAAGTGCCTCTAAGCTAACATCTGCATCAATCTCCTTGCAGTCCTTGCATGTTTAAGTAGAAAAATAAATGGGAAAATAACTTCCGCTATGTATAACTTAATAAGGACTCAACTAAGGCCCTACTCCTTATATTGTTTATGCATTTTTGCACTTGACAATGTTTGGGAACAAAATCAGAACTAGTTCTGTAGCTGGGCACAGAAGCATTGTACTTTTTTCCCACCTGTGTAAATAAACCAATTTTTCTCTACATAACTAATTTTCTTCCTTCCAAGGAAATACTGCTTACAATTTCTGTGCAGTACCATTAAACAGCACCATATTAATTGAAAGTTGCAATTTGTTGTATGCTTGGTGTTCATTCCTGACAGAGCTTGAACACAGTATTATCGTCTTAATGTTCAAATGCAGTATTTCATGCATTATTTTTAGCCCTTTAAGAAAGTTCTGTAGTTATATAAGTTTGAGTGTAAATTTCCATCCAAGGTTTTAACCTCACGAAAGAGGTAATGTCAGAAATATACATTTTCCTTAATAGAGCTAGGCCACTACCGGAGGCATTGTATCAGCTAAGAGTAGCTATAGCTCTATTCCAGCAGGGCAACTCTTCTGTTGCTGTATCATCTGGGTAAAGAATTACAACCTCAACTGAAAATAAAAATCCCTGTTCCATGCAGAGGGCACCATTATAAAATTAAATTAGTAGGAAAAGACAGTGCTAAAGGTAGAATGCTAGTTTTTCCTTCCTTTTTGATTCCAAAAGTGATATATCAAAATGTTACAATTTGATTTTGCTGAAAAAATAGATGATAAACCATTCTAATTTAAAGCCTATGAGAGTGCCACCAGTGCAATCACAGGAAATACAATCATAACATTAGCAAAAGCTTATCATTTGCTTTGAAAAACATAAAATGGGACTGTTCTTGCTTTAAGTTTAATCTCAAAGATGTCTGTGCACTAATTTAAAATCCTAAAGGACAGCACACTGTCTGCAGAACTAAAAAAAAATGGTGTATTGTAACTGGAATTTGCATTTAAAAATAGTTTGGGGTATTTTTTGGTAACACAATCATAGCTGTTCCACTTCACTGAAATAATTCAATATGCACCCAACAATAGAAATAGTATTTTCTAATACAAGTAAACTTCCCAATGCAAATCTACATAATCTCATAAAATATTAAATTGTATTCTACAAAGCTGTGCAAGATAAGTGATGTTGTTCAAATATGAGTCTTGTTCTACACCATATTTCTTTATTAATGCAAAGTTTTCCAACTTTCTGAACATGAAAGAGTGTTCTTGATAATATGCTTCTGGGTTTGATTTTTTTTTCTGGAGGTAGTCCACTTCATGACTTTCCTATATCTCCTAAAAAAGTCCAGTACTAACCACACCAAAATAAAGTGTGGTGTTAAATGTCTGAGGTTTTTTCCCCTGTTATGCTACTCTTATTGGTCCATATAAAACTGGCTGAGAGCGTAGCAATATTATCAGGCTGTTTTAAAAGTCTCTAGGATGATGTGGTAAGGAGTATGTATATGATCAGCCAGACATATTGCTGTCCATTAAAAGTTTTGAAAGGAATCACTAGAGAGCACTTAGGAAAGCTACAAACATCCTCAGTATTGAACAGATAAGGTTATCCAAACCCTTTAATGCCATCTCTGGAGACAAGTCTGAGAAAGCTTGATTGAGTTCAGAATATTTTAGCTTTTATGTTGACAAACTGGTGCTACTAGAACTGTAAAAATGAAGCTTAGATGACAAAGTTGGCAACAGCAGCATTTTTTACAGCAAAGGAAGCATTACCTGCTTCCTATAACTAAAAGAATAAGGAGAAAATGGGATATAAAGTAAATCTCAAGCTGCCAAAAATTTAAAAGAACATTTAAATCACACAGTCTTTTCATTCTAACTTGTTTTCAGCAAGACTTTTTATACTAGTTGCACCTGATTTTCTGAGGTTTTTGTTTTGTTTGCATTAACCTTGATTGAAAACATGACAATACCAATACTGAAACAGAACACAACACATGGAAATTGGCTTAAGACTCTGAAGCATTAGTTTTTATTTTATATTACCATAAGATGTGCAAGGATGTCTAAGATTGTTTTTAATTTTTCTTCTGCCTGAGGCAAGAACTAACTGTTCTCCCAAAGAGCATCCACCAGTGGCATAAAACCAAAACATTWTTTTTGATATGGTGTACAACTCTCTCCCCTCCATAGCTGACATTTCAGTATCTAAAGCATTGCATCAATGAGCTGAAGGGAAAATGTTTTAACACATAAACTAAATCAGATACATGATACATTTTATCATTTATAGTCTTTCTCGTGTAGAAAAACAATTAAATTTTTCCAGTAGAGCCCTTTATCATTATAAGAAAAGCTAATAAATGTTTTATAAAACTGGAAAAAAAAWGTCTTTCATATTTTTTTCTATCAGTATATTTCTAAATATATGTACATAATATGTCACAGGAATTGATTCTATGGCTAGGCTGTAGAAACATTTGGGAATCCAGTAACATGCAAAAGAACATCTGCCTTGATATCTGCCTTTTTACCTTAAGGTAAAAATTTCAAAAAATTATCCATTTGTGAAGAATTTCAAGAATAATTATCATGAAGTGACGGAGAATTTCTAGTTTCTTCCCAAGAGAGAAAAATTACAAATAACACCTTGTAGCTGTGTAGCTATTTATAGAAATTATATGTCAAGTACCATTATTTGAAATACCTCTCTGCCATCTGCTCCACTCCCAGAATTCAAAATGGGAAGATTCTGCAGCTATGATACACGAGTCTAAGATAAAATGTGAAAATGTGTCTATAATCAAAGCACTCCTGTCCAGCCTAGTCTAAAAAACATATTTGTTCTTATTAGTCATAGTCCTTACCTTTGTATCACAGATAGGAAGATTTTTGTACCTTCCAAATATCAACAGTAACTTTATTAAAATGAAAATTTAATGCACAACTCTAAGAATGGGCAAATAACTTTTATGCAAAGTTACTGCAAGATTCCTAGAAGAATGATTTCCAGTGTTATGAACTATGAAAAATATACAGTCAGATTATTTCCTGCAAGAGGTTACCATGTAATTTGGGAAAGCTTTCATCAATTACAGCTTATATATTAAAAAAAAAAAATGCAGTTTATGCAAGAAGTTCATTAACTTGAACTTGATATTCTGTCTCAGAACAATCACCTCATACTGCTGATTATATATGTATACTGAGCTATAGATGCAATGTCCACTCCTACAGTGACATCATGAGCCACAGGAAAATCGCTGCTTTTCTTGAAAAACCTCAATGCTTACATTCACACTGCATCAGAAATTGACAGGTCTCGGTCCTGTTCCCTCCCAAAAGAGGAAGGGCTTATGAAAAGTACTTGAAATTTGTTCTTTAAGCACCTTATTGTTAAGCTGGTAAGTAGGTTCATGTTTACACCATAGAACTACTAGCCTAACAATTACAATAAAATAGGGTCAAAACAAGATAACTGCTAAAAACAAATCACAAAAAAAAAGGGGGGGGATCTTAAAAAAATAGTATAGCTTGATCCTCTTGATAAAATCTGAACTTCATGACTTGAAGTTGTATGATTATATACAGTGATGGATGTAAGAAGAAAAATACTGGAACAAAAATAGAAATAAATTGTGGTATAGAATTTCAGCTTCTGTTTAACCTATGATATTAGGCATTTTCGTGAGACTGATCCTTTTTACTAACGTACTAATGCTGAAATTTCCATAGATTTTATGGGGTGGGGGGGAGAGAAAGCAGGCTTATGGTTGTTTAGGGTTTTTTTTTTTAATTATTCCCATACAGCTTTAACATGGGGTAGACTCATCTCCACAGATCTGAACAGAAAAACAACCATGGGAGAGTTCCCACAGATAAATATACCTGTAGGTGTATCTATGCACATGATTAAAATACAACTTCACTGTAGTTCGCTAGGAACAAAGCTCAAATTCTGAAAACTTTTGCTTATAAGTCACTTTTCTTCTAACTGCTAAATACCACTGCACTTTCCACATATATGTGTATTACTGACAAGCACCAACAGATCTTAAAATTGCACCAACCTTTTATACAAAATTTCCTTATTCTTAGTGTTGAAGAGCAACGCRACATCATAATTCATACCTCAGTCAGTTTAGAAAACCTGAAAGCTGTAATTCTTACAGTATGCCTCACAGTATAGAGGCATGGCAGGGCTTCTTGGTAGTGGGCTGATTCCTTTCACACAGTAATAGCTAATGAGCAGTGGCTTACTTCTCTGTGTCAAAATGAAAAAGGGTTTGTGCAAGAACAATGTTTATTACTGCATATACTATTGTTGCTGTGTTCCCTTCCCCCTTCTTTACCCATTGTGTGAGATCTCAAACCCCTAATTCAATGCTCCTCTCAGTGTGAAGAACTCACCTTCATTATCCCCATGAAAGGGCTCCAGCTGTGTTTTCAAAGAAAATGGCTGCAAGTGCATTTCACTGTGAATTCAATCTTCCTGTGGTTTAAATATTTCAGCAGTGAGAATACCTATGGGTCCTCTAGTTATATTTTCAGAAAAAACCCACTAGTCGCTGATTACTGAGAAGGCAATCCCTCAGTTCTTAATATAAAAGTACTCAGAAACTTTGAAGCAGAAAGCAACTGCCAAGTTATTGACAGGGTTAAGCAAAAGCGCAGCAGTTCTTTTCCTGCCTTGTGATTTTTGGAATCTGCACACTAAAATACCCAGGAGGTTAATATTAAGTGCTTAAATCCCTTGGTAAATACAGTACATAAAAATAACAGAATAGAGCAAATCTAATGTTGCAGCCACACCTTTAGTGTTGCTATTACTGTGATCCTTCACTTGACTACCATATTCAGTCAGGGAAGAGTCTGGTGTTTTCCATGTTACATTTTCTTCCCATGTAAGGATATGGCAGCAAATAAAAAAAAATCTCATTTGTTCATCAGCTGGGTTATTTTAAAAACCTTTGCAGTGGCGTGTAATAAACTGCATATGAACATGGCTCCCTCTACTGACTCCCTTTCGAGGCTCTAAGAGTTTATGTTCCCAGGCTTATTTTATGCTTTCAAGTTTATAGCAGTAACTATAATATGCACAAACCAAATAGAATTTCTGAAGTTTCTTCTATTCTGCCAAACAACGATTTTMTTTTCTTTTTTTTTTCTCTTAATAATATTACATGGTCTTTGGCCAAAACCTATATTCCTCTAAGTCCAAAATTCCAATCTGCTGTTAGGGCATTTCTGCCAGTTCATAAGAAGCTGTAAAGAGCCTCAAAAGGGTATCTAACATGCTCATTAGCAGGAGAATTATATTTGCTACATAGTATCTGCAATCTCATTTATTCAAAAACGCTGAAATATTAAAAAAGGGTCAAAGGTCAAAAGCAAACAGACAAAGAGATAGGTGAGGAAAATYGGTAATTAATATAGTTGTCCTAGGTCATTAGTTAATACAAAAAAACCACCAGCATTACCAAAGAAAAATACGAACAAAAACCCCTCACACAACAACCAACCAAGCAACCAACYAAAATCAACCAAAAAACCCAAAAACACACCAAAGGAAAAAAAAACCCCAAACAAAAAAAAATTCAGCAAACTATAGAGAACATCTTTCATTTTGTGCTTAAAACATCATATGTCGTTATGAACGGTCACTTGAGAAGAGGTTTGTCTCATTCATACTTATCATACTGCAGACATGCACATTCCAGGGATAATCTAGACTTCCTTCATAGTCATTCCAGGGAAGTGGTCAGTGTAGCAAGAATGGGCCTTTGACATATTTTAGATGTCTTCTTTACAGTAGGAGGAATCACCCAAGCTGGGTGGGAGTGTGAATCTGCTTGAGGGTAGGAAGGCCCTATAGAGGGATCTATAAAGRCTCGATCAATGGGCCAACAACAACTTCATGAGATTAACAAGGCCAAGTGCCGGGTCCTGCACTTGTGTCACAACAACCCCGTGCAGTCCTACAGGCTGGGGACAGAGCGGCTTGAGAGCTATTCAGCAGAAAGGGACTTGAGGGTACCAGCTGACAGACAGCTGAATATGAACCAGCAGTGTGCCCAGGTGGCAAAAAATGCTAATGGCCTRTATCAAGAAAAATGTGGCCAGTAGGACTAAGGAAGTGATTATCCCCCTGTACTTGGCATTGGTGAGGCCGCACCTTGAATGCWGTGTTCGATTCTGGGCCACTCACTTTAAAAGTGTGCTGGAGGTACTGGAGCATGTCCAGAAAAGGGCAACAAGGCTCATGAAAGGTCTGGAAAACATGTCTTATGAGGAATGGCTGAGGGAACTGGGTTTGTTTAGTCTCGAGAAGAGGAGGCTCAGAGGGACCTCATCGCTCTCTAAAACTCTCTGAGAGGAGGGTGTAGTGGGGGGGGGGGGSYKG
>JACAXG010000112.1:974789-1042606 GCA_018881555.1 Amblyornis subalaris | reverse complement strand
AAARKKRAAAAAAARKTWAAMBGTTTGTTAACAAACAGAATGCCCGCCCACCACGCAAGGGAAAACAAAAGATAAATAATTGTTAAGCACTAAACCATCATAACGCACTTCCCCACACACACAGAAACAAAAACCCAAAAAAGGTGTCCAGAGAGTGGAGGCAGTGTAGGAGGAATACACCTTTCCCAACATGTGGTCCAACAAAAACAGCGCCGGCTTTCCACATKGAGGGGCAGCAGACCCCCTGCCCCCATGGAGCAGTCCTGTAGCAGAGAAAAATTCCAGTGGCTACCTGGTGTTGACATTTTTCCCTCCCAAGGCCGTTAAAGCGGGAGATAACAGCTAGGCTGGAGCCTTCTGGTGTGCTTTCTCTCCCCGGCTTGGCTCTTCAGGGCTTGGGGCATGGTGCAGAGCAGCTCCCCTCTCAGCGGTCCCTCTTCTACCGATTTMGGAGCAGCAGCCTATTCAGTTCAGTTCCCAGCAGTCAAAGAAATGCTGTTTCAGCTTCTCCAGCCAAGGGAAAAAAGAGAAGTGTTTTGCTTGGGCCAAAAGCCAAGTCAACCAAGCAGAGAAACCACGTGGCTCAGTGCTGTGGGAGAAAAAAACCACGCTGCTGGGCAGGGGTCCGGCAGGGGTGGCCCTGGTCTCGATTCTGGGGTAGCAGCCACTGAGGCAGGACACAGCAGGGCATGGCAGGACAGTGGGTCCTGCAGAAAACAAACAGCTCCGGTCTCATCTCTCTGCAGACACAGCCGACATGTACCGATTCCGGAACTGGAAGAGAGGGTGGGACTTCCTACTCCCGAACCGGAAGAGAGGGAGCATCTTCCCAGCCGTGCCCCAAACCAGAAGAAAGCGAGAAACATTCTGGTCCCCTGAACCCTGCTAGGATCTCAGCCAGGCTCACATACCTACTGGCTTGGGGAGTGGGGGAAAGAGAAAACAATAACAATTTTGGGGCATAAGCAGAGGATTATGGAGTAGATTATCATAATAGATCCCTCCAGGACACATGGTCCATTTTCTAAAGGGAAAATGGAACTGACTGTAGAGGCTTGCTCTTGTTTATGAATTGTGATTGTGAATAGGTGTCTCCTTGAGGCTGAGAGATAACTCCTCTATCTCATAAAAATTTTATATTAGACCCACATTCATAAGGGTATTATCTGGATCTTAGAAAAATTTTGAATGTCTAATTCCAAGGGAGCTATCTGCATAGCATTGGGCTATGTGAATGCAGCTAAGAGCATCTAAAACTCAAATTTACTTTCACTTTAATAGGTTGACTTCTGTTGAGGTAGTTGACTGTTTTGAACCAGGTTTAAGMTACCTTTTACCATACTTTGTACTGATGGCTAACGACGAAGATTCTGCTTCAGGGAAAAGAATGAGAACAACTAAGTCTAACTATATCTAATATATCTAATTATAGCATTAAAGATCCACATTTGGGCTGTTCCTTTTAGGTCCCRTTTGCAGTAATTGAAAGACAAAAAATACTTTAGAAATCACATATTTTGGGTGCCTTTTTTGATCCATGGACAAAAGGAGACTTAGATGATTACTTCAGATGATATCTGCACTATAGGATGACTAGAAAGTGATAAGAATACTGTTTAAAAATTAACGGGTTTGATGCTTATAATGAGAAAATATATACAAATGTGTAGATATCCTCTTTTATTCCATGTAACAGTAAATTCTAAATGTTCCTCATTTCAAAATGTTTAGATGAAGGTTCAATGTAAAGACCCATTGACAGAAAGCCACATTACTATTTCCAGTGGTGATTTTTCATCCCAGGTGTACTACACTTAAAAAAATGGAAAACCAGAATTAATTTCTGAGTGATTCAGAAGTTAGCATTGTCATGGTTTACATTCAACATTACAAAGGGCAGCAGACCTAGGACATTTGTATTTACCTTGTCACTAAGTCAGAATAATATTTCGTCGTATTCCGATCCAGTAGTCTTTTCTGCGTCTCTGCATTGTCCTACAAAACTTAATAAAAAAATAAGGAAAAAAAAGAGTCACCTTGCTTCATGAAGTGTCATCTCTGATGCTATCAGTCACTGTATTGTGCTAAGCAAGATGATTTTATGAGCTGGAGAAAACCCATGGCTCATAAACTCAGCAGAGGTGAGTGAGTTATGATAGTCGTTCAAATACGCTAATGAAATTCCTAAAACATCAGTATGGTACATTAGTCTCCCTAACAKTTAGCTTTATTAAGCACACAGATCAATGGGAAGCTGTCTTGTATGCCAATTGTTTAGCTTCTTTAAAATCCATAAATTTTTTAACTGCTTTTCTCCCTGTAGCTGAAGAGAAACTTCAGTGGTCAAATTTCAAATTTTGGATGAATCTAAGGATTTTGTAGGTGTACATTGAAGCTAAGCCAAGTCTGTCAATTCTAAGAAGTTGTCATTGTGAACACATTTGTTCACTAATGGTAGTCCTAACATTATCTGCACATAATGTTTATCTACAGCTCTTGACTTCCATTAAATTTGCAAGACCTCCTGTGTTCCAGAATCGGTTTTGGAACTGCCTATGCATATTTCTCATTTCTACCCTTGTGAAAGTGGAATATGATGTCATGGCACATATTGCCAAGGTACTGACACTTTTGCGATTAAAAAGTAGAAAAGTTTTCAGAGATAGAAGAATGATGATTTTCTGAGACAGATTTGAAATAAATCTTCAGGAAAAAATCTCAAGAAATTAATCACATTTTAAATAAAAGAAACTGCACTTCTATTCTGAAAATAACAAATGACAATTTTAAATATGAATAATCTTCRTCACAGAAATATGTTTATGTGGAATACTTATTGATTGCATCAATAAAGAACAATTAGGAAATTGTATTATGCTTTGTAGTTGAATGTGAAGAAATTGGTTGAAAAAAGGAGTCAAGTTGCTTTGTTCAACAGGGAACAACTCAGTTACTCAATAATGACGTAAATGCTCATTCTATATACTAGCTCTAAACAATACACCATGCTGTTCTGCATTTTGCAACACAAAAAATACTTCTCAGTTTGATTTTAATGCGCCTTTCTTTTTTCCTTGTTTTGTTCTTCTTGGTTATTTATTCTGAGTAGAATAAAACCAACAACAGCAGCAACAAGAACAACCCACAGAAGAGAGAAAACTACTGTTTCCTAAGGTATGAACAAAGACCATGTAAAAATTCTCCACTCCAGATACATACATCCTCTAATTTAAATTTTTGTTAGCTGTTCTTAAATGATGAATGTTAAATACTTCAGTAAAATTCTGGAATTATACAAGATCAGTAGATTAAAAAATGACCAAGTGRTAAACCTGGAACAGTAGCCAGTGTTTGATTATGCTTTTTCTAAAATAATTCAGAAATAACCAGCATTGGATATTATATAGTAATTGAGAGAGTCAACCAAATCTAACAATGGACAAAACAAAGACTTATGGATCATAAATAGCACTAATTATAGTAATAATAAATAACAGACRTAAACAGAAGAGTCAGAAAAATTAGTCTGGGTCACTTGTTAATTTCAAAGTAAAGGATCACAATCTAATAAAAGTGCTGAAATTCAAAGAAATATATTCAATAGAAATAAATAGACAAATTTGGAAAGCAGTGATTCTGAAAAAGATAGAAAGATTACTGCAATTTGCTGAGAGTACCTATTGCAGTGTTGGTGGAAAAGAATATTGAAAGGCATAAAAAGGAGAATAATAAGAGAAAAAGGGGTGATATTATCTCTGCTCAGCTCACTGAGACCAATATACAAAGTTAGCAACCATATTTTTAAAAGATGTAAAATTGTAAAAGGTACGGAAAAGAGACATTTCCAAGAGCTGTAAAAAGTGGCTCATGGTGGAAGATTTAGAGCACAGTCTGTTTGGTTGATCAAAAGATTAAGTGATTTGATTGCACTCATAACTACTTATATGGGGGCAAAGTGCCCATTGCTAACGGGCTTCAATCTGGCAGAAAAAGGCCTATCAAGGACCTATGCCTGGAAGCTGAAGCCAGATAAATTCCAATTAGAATTTAGGCACATCTTTTTGACAGCAAGGGCAATTAATCACCGAAACAAGCTACCAAGGGGTGAAGTAGACTTCTCTGTCTGTGGAAACCTTTAAATAAAGAATGGTTGCCTTTCTAGGAGATATACTTCAGCCAAACACAAGTTATTGTCTTCTCAAATAAAAGTTATTGAGCTCTTCTGAGAGCTCAATACAACTGGGAAAAGTTTAGAGTTTTGTAATTGGAAAGGGCCAGGAATTGATGATTTAATGGTGTTGTTTGACCTTACTCTGGAAGATTTTGTGGCGGATGTCCTTAGTCATTTCTGTGCCTCTCTCAATTTGTTTACACATAAAAATCTTGGGCCGGAAAACTCAATCTACAACCTGAAAATACACATTTTTTCATCTTTTGCATTTACAGAATAGGTGTAGCATTTACTACTATGGAACTTTGTTGGTTTTATTCAAGTCAATTTGCAATTGACAACAATTTGCAATTGTTTCCAAATACATATATATTTCAAATATATAAATAGCCTAAATATTAATTTTAGCAGACTCAAATACAGTTTAAGTATCAAAAAAATAAAATAAAAGACTGTAGAGTTCAAAGTAGCATGGGGATACACACGATTAACTTTACCAAAAATGAATAGCACCAGTTTGAAGTCAGCCAGTGAAGTCAATGGAACCGATAACAGTTAAGTATGTGTATAAATCTTTAAAGGATCAGTGTTTCAGTTTTATCACTGTAATGATTCAACGTGACTTTAAATACGCGTGAGAAATGGGCATATAGAATAAAATAATGTAATGTTTAAACTACCACTAGTAAATACTAGATATATTTAATGAGACGGAGGTTCAGTAGAATATAGGTCCAGGCATCAGGCATCTGGGGACAGGTACAGCTGAGGCGAGGCTGGGATATGGGTGACAGGCATAGCAGGGTTGTGGGTGATCTGAAGACTGATCTGCTGCAGTGTTTCTGAGCAGAGGCTGGTGGCCAAAGCAGTGGCTGAAACGGATTCCTGGGCACTGGTCAGTGTGAGGGGAGACTTAGGGGGGCTGGACAAGGACAATCAGGGCTGCTTGTGCCTGCAGGTTCCTAACACTCAGCAATATCATACACATCTCCTCCTCCCTGAAAACAGGGCACAAAAACCTTTAAGGACGCTATCCATGTCCACATCTTTTGTTACTGGGATCCCTACTCCACTGAGAAACAGGTTCCGATTTTTCCTGAACCTTTTATCATTGGCAATGTACTTAGAAAAACCCTGCTTTTTGCTCTTTCTTTTTCCTTGCTAATTTCAGCTGCATCTGAGTTTTGGCTTTCCTAACTCCACACTGCACACTTGGGCAATGTTCCTTTATTTCCACCATCCCTGCTTCCACCTTATGTATGCTGCATTTTTGCATTTGAGCTCAGTCAGGCAATCACTGTCCAGACCTTGGTGGCTTTCTGCYGTATTTGCCTGACCTTCTGCAAGGAACAGGTTGCTTTTGCACTCTGAGGATCTTGTTTCCCGAAGATCAATTATCTGTCCCAGGCTTCCTTGTCCTTCAGGGCAATTTCCCATGGAATCTTTCCAAGCAGATCCCTTGTCAAGCCAAAGTCTGCTCTCTTGAAGCATGTTGGTCTAATTCTGCTACTCTTCTTCTCACTTTCCTCAGCATACATGCTCTCCAATTCTCCAGCATTCACAACAGCCAGGTCTGCCATTAACCTACACAACTCTGGCCAGCTTTGGGATCAGTAAATCTAGTGGTGCACATCATCCCATTGGTTTGTTGAGCATGTAAGTCAATAAACTGTCTTTTACCTTCTTCAGAAATCACCTAGGTTGCCTGTACCCAGAAACATTGCCTTTGCAGGATGTACTGAAGCAGTTATTTTTCCCCATGAATAGGAGGGCCTGCAGCTGTGAGATTTCCTTTGCTGTTTATACAAGGCTTTCTAAACAGACTGTATCCCACGGTTAAATATGAAATCCTGAATTTATTTTGTGCCAACAAAAATGCACAATTAAATGTTTGGTAAATACTAGCTTTTTCTAGAGATGATATGTCAGGCCAAATAGTAAAAGTTGCTAAAAATTGTAGACTAATGAGATGATATATGCATTGGAGAATTGGTTTTCAAAACTAGATACAGTCTAATTGACAATTATTATTGATCTAAAAGAATCTGAGGTTTTGTTCTAAGTGCAAATGAAAACACACACAATTCAAATAAGTAAACTAAAAATATTCTTTAAGGAACGCACAAACTAGGAAGATAATACCAAGAAAAAAATCATGAGGAACTGTGTGAAGACTTGCCATAACATGAAACTATATTCTACACTCCTGCTTTGAGACATATATATATTTTTTAAATTAAACAAACAGCAAGGTCCTTTACACACACCATCCAATAATAAAAAAAAATCTGTGAAACAACTTTACTTACTTCTGTGTTCTGAAAATTATGACTCAGATTTTTATTCCTATTTGAATGTTGTACAGAGATGACTGCTTGCAGCACTTACGTCATCTATTTTCCTTTGTTCTGGACTTGCTTTGTGACATCAATTCATTTTATTCATTGACTAACCTAATATTTATGGCAATGTGAGAGCTAAATTTAAAAAAAATAAATGGGATTTGGAAGTCTTTCATATGTAAGGGCCAATAATGCAGCATAAATACATGGAGATTTCACTTGTGATTCACATGGCAGGGATAATCTTTCCAGCATTATACAAAGGAATAAAGGAAGACAGAGGCAATACAGCAGACAAAATTTCCCTTGAAGGGGAGGGAAAGGATAGAGGTAGCTTCCTCCTTCACAGTAGTCTCAGGCTGGTTTAAAGATACAGAACTTCTCCTGTATCCTTCAAACGTCTTTTGCTAGATGTCACTGAAGTGGTTTAAAAAACAAAATACATCATATATTGGCAAAGAAATATGTCAAAATTATTTTATATTCAAATTGTTATAAGACATTTCTAAAAACAGAAGTATGAGCACAAAGTACATCAGCTGCATTGTGAAGTCATTCCTATTTATTAAATATATTTTTAAATAGTGATAAATGCATATTGAAGTCTTTGGGGAGTCCATCCAGTTACTAATTTAAATACATGAATACTTAATACACATCAATAATTCTTTAAGTAAAAATGTAGCTTAAATGCTGTACACAAATAGAATTATTTCCATTAAAAAAGGATTCTAAATAAAAAGTCTGGTTAAATGGATGCTTCATAGAAACACCTTTCTCAAAACATCTTTGGAAAATTGATAAGACTATTTTGAATATTGCATTCCACCTCTAGTTCTGAAAGGAAATTTACATCAGAAGGCAGCTATATTTTCAATCCTCACGCCCGGTTAAAAACCATGCCTGTACTCATTTTGCAGAAAGTTAGTTGTTCATGTCACAGAAGATGACGAACCTGCGCGTGTGCAACCACACAGACACAGGTGTTTTCTCAGATGGAATGAAGGCTACATTGCAATTATTTTTTACTTTTCCTACAAAACACAGTTCATAGCTTTATTTCTAAATGAATTCTGCATATATCTTTTAATATTAGGGTGAGTTCAATTTTTTTTATGTTCAACAATATCTTGTCTTGCGTGGCAAATAATGAGAGTTATGTTGATGCTGAAAAATGTTTCCACAGCTGTTAATAAATTCAGTTTAATATTGAAGATATGAAAGGTAAAATGTTCAACCACAGAAATAACTAAATCTAAAAAACTATGGAGGGTGGATGAAAAGGTATAAGTTGTCCTACAGGTTTGCTGCAGTTTTATTATCACTTCACCATTACAGTAGTTTAAGTACGGTACAATGTTATCTCTGTATCAAACTTTTTTAAGTGTATGAGAGAAAACTATTACTACAGCTGTTAGAAGGAAGCATGGAAAGAATATAAGACTTAAATGAAATATAATCAYAGGATATTTGGAGAACATAGCTTTTATGTGCCTGTATCTCACCTATGACTATTTTTGCTGGTTTGACTAATTTAGGAATGATCAATTGATTGATTCTTACACTTTCCTTGTTAAATCAGCAGGTAAGTATGTATTATGTGGTATTATTTGAAACAGTAAAAAACAAAATAAGGTATTTTACACAGATTTAAAAAAAATTATTCTGTTTTTTTGAAGTAAAATTTATTTTAAAAAATAGTTGGAAGTATCTTACTGTATCTCACTGGAACAATGAAATTTCTGAACCAACTTTTCAAAACCTCTCTTTCAAMCCTTTTTCTTTTGTTTTTTTTTCCTCCCAATCTTTACAGTATAGTTATTCCTGTCCTTAGCAGATCTAAGTGAATACTTTTTCCTGAATAATTAACTTTAGGAAAATATATGTTATTGTCAATGAGATCCCTTTGCAAATGTTAGTGGTTAAATCCTGAGAGATATCTCTAAAAAAGAGAAGATCAGAAGCCAGTAGTTTAGTTGTGAATTCTTAAGGACAGCAATCTCAAATATATTTGTAATGGATTATATGTTTGTCCATATACATTAGTGAACATTAGCTATTATTTCTTCATTAACGTTTTCAGTTTTACCGTGATACTATTCAGAGAAAACTGAGAAAAAATATTGTATTTCTGAGGCAATGATGCTCTTATCCTTGTGGCACCATGACTGAAATAAAATACAAAGTAGCTGCTAATTGTTGACTCTTCACAGTTATTCTCAGAAACAGTAGTTCCAAATGGCTGAAGAACATTTGAGAAATATTCATATGTATATTGTCAGGAGCTGTCTGGAATATCTGGTCATAGAAAGTTCAGTTCTTCCAAAAGTGACTGAAAAGCAACCAATAAGCTTTTAATGCAGAAAGTTGGTTTAAACCAAAGTAACCCAAACCAACCAACCAAAAACAAACAAACAAAAAACAAACACCACTCCCCCCCTCCGTCCCCAGTCAAACAAAACAATAAAGGGAGTGTCCATGGTCACTGAAATGTTTGATGTTTTTCATGTGTGAAAGATTGGCTTGTAAAGCTGTGGCCAGATGTATAAAAAGTATTTAAATCTAGGCCCAGGCAGAAAATTATATAACCTGTACATAGGTATTTGTAAATTTTGGGTTCAGAAAAGTGGGAATTATAGTCAAGACATAAACCATTTAATGATTCAATTATAAACAAATTCTGCTAAAAAAATATTTTATATGGTATCAAAATGAAATATTTTCTGTATCAAAGTAATTCAAAACCCAAGTTAATCTAATATTTCCATTAAAATTTCATTAAATCTGAATATAACTTCAAAATGTGCAACCTCCTTTTACAGTAAGTTGTCTTCTTACAAAACAGAGAAAAGACTCTCAACAAGTTTTATATTCAGTGTTTGTCCAATGAATCATATACAACTTTAGACAGTCTGAAATGTGTTCTTTGGCAGTTGATAAACAAATATTGACAAAATTTTTTCATTTTGTCTAASTGATGATTAACTGAAAAGACATTATTCATTTTGACATGCTTTGGGTTCATAGCTATAAAGATTTTAAGTGACAAATGTCACCCTGTTACTTGGGCATGTTTGCAAAAGTCGTATTTGAATAACTATTATTTTTATGCAACATATCCTATTTGTTTTAAAATATTACAACAACTTTTGCAGTTGCTGATAAGTTTCTGTGAAGGATTAGATCATGTAATTGGGTTATGCTACCACAAAGGCTGTTAACTCTCTTAGCTGTAGAAGGAGGAAAGGGCAACAAAGGTCAACAAGGCCAAATTTTCTGGTTGCCCTGGAATCCAATTTCATGCTTAGATAGTACAGAGCACATCAGGATTGCCGAAGGGTAGCCTTTCTGTAGCCCAGGAAATATGATGTTTTGTCATTACTCGTAAAAAGCCCCAGGCTTTAAATTGACCTGGCAGTGCTGTCTCTCAGGTCTCTCTTGCACTTGCCTTGTCCTGCGCTGAGGTTACCTTGCTTTCCCTGTGATAGTAATTGTCTCACAATCAGGTAACTATCGCCTAAATCTGTTTCAAATTATATTGCAGTAACAAATAGCCATTCTGTGTAAGGGGAATTGCTGGTGACACCGGCATTAAATGTGGTGTAGAGGAGTGTGCATAGAGGACGACACCAGAGGTTCCAGTTTATGAAAACGAACCACAGTGGTCAAAAGCTGATCAATGCAGGAGTGTGCCTGTGTGAGCCAGCTAAGACTAACTTCAGAGAAAAAGTAGAGAACAGAAAAATCGAAGCCTAAGGCAGATGAAGTCCCCACCATTAACAATATATTTCTTCTGGCAAAAAGCTCAGGACACTGATGGGTTATTGCAGCCTCCCACTACTTACTAAGAAGACTGATGCTCTTGACCTTAGTACTCAGTGGGACGGAAGGGTAACATAACATCAGAAGAAAGGAATACATAGTAGGAAGCTAATAGTTGTTTTTATTGAGTCAGTTCTCTCTCTTCATTTTAGCTTTTACTGTGCGAGCTTTACTGTTATTGAAATTGTAACTGTAACTATTTCTTGCATTTTTTTTAGATTTCTGAAACATTAATTAGACATAAATTCTTAATTCCATATATAGCATGTATGACCTTTTGTCCTGAAGAAGATTTTTATGTGTGTTTCTCATCCCTGCCCTGTGAAAGTCTTTAGGATATCTCCTTCCTAGGACTGTGCTGTGATTCTTACAGCTCCCAGACATCATTTTTTGTATACTGCTGAAGCTCAGTCATCTAAATCTTGTTGGCTTAAATTGTTATGTAACTTCTGAACTTAAAAAAACTGTACTAAGTCAGGCAGTATCCAAGAAGGCATAAGAAAGTTACTACTACTTTGTAGAGAAGACAGCTTTAATTCAGTAAAAAAAAGTCCATTTACAAATGAAGTAGAACCCAAGTTAAAAGCTAATTAAAGACTTTTAGTTGAATGATTCAATAAGAGTAATGCAGTTTTGTTTTTTCTTTAGGAAATGCACTCTAGTGATAACCAAGATACACTTCGCTATAAAATTGGTTTAGTAAAGCGTATTCTGCTTTTTATCTGGAATGATTACCATTCAGTAGTGGCTCTTAGTGCATGGAAGGGAAGAGATTAACATGTCCTTCTCTATTGACTGATAAAAATAAGCAAATCTTAATATTAATATCTCAGARTGAGAACAATTCTACTTGGTCACATTCTTAACTGCTGTAAATTAAGTTAGTTACAGAATCAATGAGCTATACCACCAGTCTCTAATCAATATCTCAGATTATTTTGTAAAGCTAAATATATGTAAAATAATAGAAGCTTTTCCAAACTGTGTCTACAGGATTCTTGGTCTAAGCATAAGTTAAACAGACAGTCCAATTCATCAAACCATTGTTAATCACTCCTTTCTATAATTATGTAAACCAAACCAAAATTTTAAATAAGGCTTTTATTTATTTAATGTTTTCCAAATAAAGGCTTTGAAGGCTGTTTTAGTTGTAATGTCATAATGTTTAAATACAAACAAATTCATTTCCATAGCCTCAGTAATTTTAATTCTGTGGTTTTAAGAATAGTAGCTTGCTGATACTGTCGAGTAACATACCAGTTTATTTGCCATAAAGGTACATATCCTTATTGGGTACACAGAGGAATGCAGCTATTCTGTTCCTAGTTCTCTGCCCTTTGTCCTGTGGATGTGACATTCTTCCAGTCTCCTCCTGGAAAAAGCAGATCTTTTCATTCAGAGGATAATAAAACCTCAATATAAATAACTCCTTGTCCCAGCTAATTTCAACACTCAAAATTATGCAAAGATGAATGGTGTATGAAAACTCCTCACCAGCCACATTATATTCTTCAATTCAACTATTATAATCTCAAAATCTTTCAATTCTTTAAGTCTTCATACAGTCAGGATAGAGAAAGGCCCTTTACATTTTTGAATAAATGAAACACAAAAATCCATATGTAGTAATTAGTCCACAGAATTGAGCTGGTATTCATCTCACCTAACTGCAACTAATTAAAAGTTCAATGCATCATCTAAATTATTTTAATGTCCCTTATAAATTAGTGAGAATTAAGAATATTCCAAAGGTTACTGTACATAAGCTATCTGAGGATACTGTGGGGGTGACTATCCCTTTTTACTGTCCCTGGAGGGAAGGCGAGGACAGAGCTTTCAGCCTTTCGATTAATAGAACTAGATGAGATGCCTTTTATTTTAACACACACTATCAAATAATGAAATTTGGAGACACTGTTGGTTGAACAGAAAAACATTCTTCTCAAAAAATGTAATTTTCTCTAAGGCAAAATAAAAAAAAGATCACTCAGAATTTCTTCCATTAGGTGAAGGCAAAACTTGTGTCCAAGAGAGATGTTGCAGTGATCGTCACTGGAAGACCATTTTACATCAGAGAGTTTGCAGGCCCAGGCTGTGCTGTCCTCTGCTGTTCTGTACTCTGGTGGACGTACAGCCTGGCCTTCAGGACCTGGCTGTGCTAAGCAAATCCCTTGTCTGCAGAATAAAATTGGCCAGCTCATTGTAACACGGGAGCTGCAGGCAGCTCCCACTTGGTACAGACAATTGTGTCACCTCTGTGGCCTTGCCTTTACCTGCAAGTGTAGCAAGAATTTCTCATGCAAACATCCTTTCTGTTTGATAGCAGAAATGGTGATTAGTGTTGTTTTCTTGGAAGAAAATCCTGTGATAGTTCAAAGAACCACAATGAGGTTATGCTTTCTGCAAATGGGGTCTTCATGCTGCCTGTGCATTGGAGATGTTCAGTGATGCACATCTCAGGGTTCTCACCACTGAAAGAGATATATGATTGTCTTTATTATACTTTCTTTCTTTATAGTACTAGCTCTAATAAATAGCATTTTAAGTGATACTTTACAAAGCCTAAGTGTCCTTCTACCTCTTAGCATAAAGCCCCAGCACCTCCTTGTGCAAAATAGATGATAAAAAAATTATTGTATAAGTGCAGAGAATAAGACATTGTCTAAAATTTAGAAATGTTCAAGAAAGTATTCAAGACATTTTCTTTTCCTAGAAAGAGAAGGCTCTTATAATCTGTCTTAGCACTGCACTATCTGAATAATTTCCAAGTTGTGTGTTTAGTAGGATATAAAATAAAAAATAACAAGTAGTTCTTTGTTCTTTTTTAAAAAAAATTGTATGGGTCCGCAGAACAATTTTTTCAATATGTACCTGTGTAAAAGGGTATCTTTATGAAAGGATGCCAAGACAGTGTTCTTCATATTTGCTGAGGTTTCTGGCAGCTTCTTCTCTCCCTGCAGAGGCTCTTACCATCATCATCTGCACAGAGAATTATCCTCCTGGATAAAAAAATTCTGTTGACTCAAGGAGCAATGCTGACTGCTCTGATTATCTCTTGAGAGACTTAGGTTGCTATTTTGAGTAGTGTTTGATCTGTTAATTGAACGTAGAGCATTATATTTGATGTATTTATAATATCCTCCACTGCTGAGAAGTGCCTTGCAAGGGTTTTCAAAGACCTGATGACTTCATTCTCAAATGCAGTCAATGGGTTTTATTCATACTGCAGGAAACAAATACACATGCAACCAAACGAACACACATACAACCAAAACAAGGTCATTTGCCTTTCAAATCTTCTCAGTGAACTGGTGACTGTAGAGGATATACACGGGAGTCCTCTGTGAGAAAGTGACGTTTTCTGGTGTAAATACCTGGCCTGTTCTGTGCCTCAGCTATGGCCCCTTTTAGGGCAAAAGAGTAAAGAAAACAGTAGGAGGTAYAGTAATAAGTGAAATGAAGTATAAAATTGCTCAGTATGTTGGCTATAAAGGCTTTAATGCTAATCCTATTATTTCTCTGCTCCAGTTGTTAAAAATTTGAGATTTATTTAGCTCATTATCTGAGTTTAGAGTTGCTTTCGCTAAAATTGAAGACATTAGAGTTTTACTAGCACAAATACTGAATTTTCTCAGGGCTTTCTGTCTATTCAGTGGGAAGATAATTTCGGTTGATAATTAGATAATCTCTGTTGAATTTTCAATCGTAATTGCTGAACTAGTCTTGTTTTAATCTGCTTTATAAGTAGATATTTAGGCACTGATTATGTCTCAGTCTAAAAGCATAAATTTCTGACCATTTTCCTGTTTTTTCATGAGTTGCTGTGACTATTCTGGAGAAAAGCAAAACATAAAAAAACTGAGGCGATCTCTTCTTTAACTTTATAGTATTCTCAGCCTCCCGTGAAAGTACACATTTTTACCTCAGATTTAGAATGAAACAGCAGCTTACAACAAAGTGTGCATAGTTGCTGTCTCTAAACGTTTTACTCAAGGGCATATGGATTTGCAGAGTTCTCAACTGATCTGGATTAATGCATAGACTGAATGAGAGGCCTCAGCAACTGGATAAACCATGTGGCTGAGACCACATGGCAGAGATCTCTGATAAGAGATAAGAATGTTAACAAGCTAAAGAATAGCACAGAGAATCTGACTTCATTGAAATAGTGGTACTTTCAAAAAAAAAGGAAAATTGTTTAAGCCAAGCCRGAGTGCTCATCTTCAATACTCCTCAGCTCATGCCACCTGAAAACAAGAGATGTTTGAGACTTTTCACTTACAGCTTGCTCGGATATATTACTACAGTAAAAATCTCACTCTAATTTATTATAAATGAACAAAACCTACCTCCTTAGAGCTGTAATGAGAGGTTGAAGTATGACCTGTCAAAAGCTAAAATTAAACCAAAAGAATTTATTTTACTGTTTAATTGCACTAAAAATGTTAAATTGCTCAATTGTAATTATAGTATTAAATTCATAATGTAAATTAAAATTTTTAGCAGTTAAATTCCTTTAGATGATGATGAAGATTTTTTATTGCTATTACTATAATTTATTTAAATTGTTATTGTTATTATTATTTCTATTTTGTGCTTTCCTGTCACATTCAGTTTTCTCTTTCTAAAGAGAAAGAAACCTCATATTATTCAATATACTCCATAACATACTGAGTTTAAAGCCTTTCAGAATTTGTGAGGTTGTTCATTAGAGGCAGATTCACCTCAAACATAGGTTTCTGCAAAAATATACATACATATTATTATATATGATTCAGCTATGTTTTTATACAAATGCACACAGAAAAAAGTGCACAATAGAGATCACTTTTATTATCACACACTATCATATTTTAGTTTAAAATTATGTAGCATAGCTTCTTGCTATGTATATTTATCATAATTACTAAAAGAAGAASATACTGCCTTAAAACAGTGAAGTAGAGAGATTCACTTTGAGGAGCTAGTTCGATTTTTTTCTAGTACAACTTTTGAGRACTTGATAACAACCAGTGAAGAGGCAGAATATTATTTTCTTATTGTTATTATCTCTAAATTGGTTAAATTGCTGCTGAATAGAGTGAAACACACAAGCTCTGAAACTGAATGTTTTGAAGTAGACTTTTATGCAGTGTTGAAACTAGGACACTAAAATTAACAAGGCAACTGTTCCTATCCATAAACTTTATGCCAAGATTTTGTATTTTATTTATTTGTCTTTGATAAAAGTTGATAAACTTTTGAATAATTTTCTTTGGGACAATTACTAATAGTGGAAAATACTAGTGGGGAGAAAAAGGGGGGGGGAGAGAGAGAGAGAAAGAGAGGGAGAGAGGGAGAGAGAGATGCAAGTTTTTTCATTTGATATTTATACCTCCTGATGTTTTGATTTTCTAAAAATGSTCTGGTGGGTTGACCCTAGCCACCAATTAAGGGCCCACCAGCTGCTCACTTAGTCACATCCCCCTTAAAAGGATGCTGCAGAGAATGGGAACAACGAAAGCGAGAAAACTCTCATGGGTCAAGATAAATTCAGTTTAATAAGTGAAGAGAGGGAAAGGCAAAACAACGAAAAACCCCAGGTAATACAAACACAGTCTGTCACCACCTCTTATGAGCAGACCACTGCTATGCCCGTCTCTGAGTAAAGCCTGACTGGAAAATGCTCCTGGCTACCCCCTCCAAGGTTTTATTGCTGACCGTGACATCACACAGTATAGAATATCCCTGTGGTCAGCCGGGGTCAGCTGTTCTGGCTGTGTACCTTCCCAGCAACTTGCCCAACCCCAGCCTCCTTGCTGGTGGGTAGAGTGAGAAACACCACTGTGTGGTGTTCAGCGATAACTAAAACACTGATCTGTTATCAACACTGATGTAGTCACAAATCTAAACTACAGACCCATATGGGCTGCTTATAAAGAAAATTTACTGTCTCAAAGCAGGACCCAGTACAATTGCTCATCTTGAATAACTCAGTGGGAGCAGCTTGACATCACATAAGAGTGAAATGGAGGAATACTAGTGAGATTGGTTGATAACAGGCAGTYAATAGAAGATGTGTCACAGAAATTTATAATACGCGAGGGTAAAACATTTATTCAGAGCATGGGAAATATAGCGAAGTCTGTTAATCTCATCACACAAAGCACAGAAGGAAAACCAGAAAAAAAAATGGCTACAATGCTYAGTTTGCATGTTCCAAGAAGCAAGTGGTGTTTCTGATTTTCTGCATAGTTTGGTTTAGACAGGACCAGATGAGAATTTTTTACTTAATTACATTTTCCAAGCCATCTGTTTGCTTTCCTAAATAAATACGTGTCTGGATATCACACAGATTGTTGACAAAGCCACATTTAGAAGGACCTTCAAGACGTTACTGTCATTGCACCACTGCTTTTTCACACAAGCAACTGTAGAATCAGTAGGTGATATAGATTTAACATAGCTTTAAATTCAGATAATCAAAACCAAACCAAATTACTTTATATCCTTCTTACAGAGAGAAATACACACTTCCTATGAGGGCAACTCATCTCATCTTAGTTGCGTACTGCAGGAYATATCAAACGTATCAAACGAACCTGACAGATGTTAATTGTTCTTTGCTCTTCTCCAGGTAGAGTGACTTAGACTACAACTTGAAACTGTTTGGTGTTTGGTGTTTACACAAGTTATAGCTCATCCTACTTCATATAGAAATTCATACGCAAATCCCATAGTTACCTTGAATACCAGTGTTGATCAAAGATAACAAGATAATACACTTGTCACTTGCAAATCAGCATAGCTCTGTTGCCTCAAAAGGGAGCTATGTTGACAAAATTAAATACAGACATCTAAATCTTTGATATGTGAAATGATTTGCATCCCATGCTTTTAAAGTCAGAAAGATTAATGTGGCATTTCTCATTTTGGGGGTTTCACTGAACAGCTATTAAATCTACTACAGGCCTTGTTTTCAGGAATCTGTTTCTCATATAAAAGAATAATTGCAAAAAAAAATTGAATTCAGTTGTATTCTCACTTGCTGCATATTCCAYGGACTTTTAAATTTATTCATGTAGCAGTTAATTTTCCGTTGAAGACTGACAGACATGCCAAGCTGAGCAAAATTATAATTTACTTCCCCRCTATGGAGCTCTCTGCAAGGCTAAACAAGTGCCTATTTTAAGGTTTGTGTGGGGGAACAGTGCTAGTAGATGGGATTTGCTTATTTCCTCAGGAACGGTTACCGGGAAAAAATTAAAGTTTTGTTGTCAAAGGAGTAGTTTTTCCTTCAGTTTAGTAGCCTGGGACTGTGTGCACTATTTGTACCAATACATTTACAAGTATTTGGGGCCTTCTCAAATACTTTTTGAAGTTCCTGACCAAGACATTAATATGTGTGCCTTATGAATTTTTCAAACAGATCAATGTACTTCAACAAAATATCACAGAAAACCCACAGTTATTCTAAAGTGAAGATCATCCTGCACTGAACTATTCTGATTCCACAAGACATACGTGAACTTACTAAGAGATGCTGGTTTTACAAGTTCTTAGCTGACTTACCATKTCAGTTGGAAATCGAGTTATGTAAACATAAATTAAAGCACAATTTATTTTTCTGTCTTTTCCTGGCTTAAAAACTAAAGCTGTTCAAAGAAGAGCTTCAGTATAACTATAAGACGCCATAAACTAGAAAACACTTTCAGTATGCAGCATCTTGGATTTGTTTATTTCATTACATTGTAGTATAATATTATAATCTTATATTCATAYACAGAATATTTCTTTTTATTATGCAGTGAAATTAATATGTATATATCGATACTGTCTGTGATTGATATAGAGGGTTATAAATATATGTTATCTAATATAAAATTTGTGGAAGCTTTTAATGCAAAACAGCTATTTCGGACATAAAAAAGTATGTGTCAATTTTGCCAATAATGTTAATGAAGTGTTGAATTGCATCAAAACTATTTATCTGTAAATGCAAATAATTTTGAAGATTTGATCACAGATATTAAAATGCAAGCAATAACATTTTAAAGTCATTTTTGAAAGTGAAGGTTTGATTTTCATTTTTCTTTCTCCTTCTCTCTCTCCCTTTTTTGTCTTGCTCCTGGTAGAACTGGGAAGAGAAATGATTTCTTTTTTCATGGTGACTTCCTTGGAAAGCATTATTACTCACTGGTGTACAGCTACAGTACAGGACTGTCTAAGTGAAGGCATTTCCATCACAGTGTTCTCTCCTTGAAGAGTGACTACCTTAGAATATTATTGATTTACTTGGTGTATGATGATTCAGAGGTTACACAGCTCAGAGTACAGCTGTTTCAGAAACTTTATGTCAAATAAACTCATATATGATTCTGCAGATTACAAACCCAGGCATTTTCTGCCCCCTAGTGAAAGTATAATTTTTAAGTTTTGTATTTTATTTGTACAGAAATTATCTCTTTTTGACCCCAAACCAAGGAAATACAAATCAAGAAAAAGGAACACATTTTGCAATTGTTACATATAATATAAAAGCTTCTTTTCAAAATATGTTTGTCAAAAATAATGTGCAGGTACAGTCTTGTTTTCCATGCTTTACGTAAATTTAAAAATATACCATTAAAAAAAGCRCCTCAAATAGTTTTTTGATTATTTAGCTCAGTGTTCTGTAACAGATTTCTTGAAATCATGTAATGATGACATGATCTTGAAATGTCATTTCTCTTCTGCATTTTCATAGAAGCATCCCAGACAGAACTAGGACTTGAAATGGACAGCAGTTTATCCATCAGTATCCTCACCTAGGATAGAAGGGAACCCAAAAGTCAAGGAAAATCCTTCTGATTCAGAGGCAAGGTGTGTCTCAYACCAACTGAGTAACTTTTAGGCTGTCACGCAGGCTTCACAGGACTCATGCTGAATCAGGSGCAGCTGCCACCCGTATGGTTGTGCTTTGAGTTATATCACACACCAAGAACAAGGCCAATGCAAATGCAGGATTTTGCTCCTGCAGCTCGGTACAGGCACCACAGCTGCTTTCTCAGTGTCTTTCTTGCTTTAGGAGCCCATCTACCAGATTTACTTTCTTAGCAGGCTGGTCGGAAGTACCTTGGATAAAAGCACCTTGAGAAAATAGAGAAGATGCAAAACTGAGATTAAAGAAGCTGCATAGATTCAGCCAATAAATGTTGGGTTTAAGGCTAAAGAAGTCAAAAAGTTCTTTAAAGTCCTGCTAAGCCCTCATCTGGTCTCAAACGCCTATTCCAAATCATGCAAAAGAGAGACATTATTCACTGTCTTCTATATGGCAGCTAAGTGCTGCAACCCTTGTGCTTATAACAGTCCAAGATACTGTTTTGCAGAGTGCCTTTTTGATGCAGCACAAAACCACAATTTTTAATGCAATARTTTTCTTTTTGGAAATAGAATTCTTATTTTGAACCCAACCCATAGTATTATGGCAATGTAGATGTTAAAATGAAGGCAAAACATTCAAAACATTAGGTTTGGAATGATTGTTACGATATTTCAAAACCTCCTTAACATCGAGATTATTAAAGCCTTTGTTTTTACAACAGCATTTCCTGTGACTGGGTCACACAATTATAATAATCCAAAAAGAAGAGATAGAAAAATACATGAAGCTGATAAATCTCTGCAAGCCTTTACAGGGCAAACAGCTGAGTTCCATAAAACTTCAATTCAAAAAGGTCAGAGAGGCAAACAGAGCAATTGAGAGCCACCCAAATCACCAGTTCTTACCATCATGCTCCTTGTTCTAGGAGCAAGAGATTAATATAAACCTAAGCATTTCTGTTACAGTGATAAACAATAATAAACTACTCACCTCCTTTCATTAAAATTGTAGTGATGCCAATTTTGATCCCAGCRGAAGCTATAAAAGAGTAGGGAGGACTGATGAGAGACCTGTGAGAGACTGAAATGCTGATGGCTCAAACAATCAGGGTGCAAGCTGATGATGTGCTCTGCTCCCAGGTGCAAAGAGTGTGCACACCCACCATCTCAAGCTATTGCTGAATGTTGAACAAGATAAGGAAAGAGGCAGATCCTGGGAGGTGGGATAATCCTTTTTATCATGCCAAAGTCCTTGCACAAATGCCTTAGTTGTGAAAACTTTTCTGGGAAAGTACTGTGACATTCAGACTAGACTGAAGGTATTCACCCCTTCTGATGGGGCATAATTGACTCAACTGAGCTTACATGGCAGGCAGCTGTAACTTCTTAAACCATCCAAGTCAAGTGTCCCGTGATCCACATCATTACATCATTCAGTGCAATACCTGCCTTCCATTGCAACTGAATTGTTATAAATTAAATCCTACATACATATATTTAAAAACATCCATCATTTGGTGTTGTTTCACTCTAATCCACCCTAAGGGACCTATTAATACAAACCTGGGTTACCCTTGCTCTCTGGGGAGAGTTGTAACAAGACCCCTTCTCATGCCACTGTGGGAGTACTCACAATAGATAAATGTGTGGTGAGTGAAAGAGGGAGTGGGAAAGAAACCAGTTGAAGCAAGAGATCATAGGTGGGGTATTGAGACTTCGGAAGAGAAAGACAAAATCTAGCTGACTGCAGAGGGAAAGCTTCTTGCACAATCCAGAAACTTCAAAGGTGGCGTATTTTTTCTGCTTTGGCAGTAGTCCTGAGATGACCTGTCCCTTCCAATGCATACACTACAGTCTCTCTCGAAGTATTTCTGACATTGTCATTGCAGATATTAAACACAAATAAAAGCAAACAAAAAGGTCAGTACCGCACAAAATGTAACAGATTTTCACAAATCTAATAAATAATCTCTGAGAAATGTAATTTTCATTGTCACTCGTTGTAGTGTCAGTAAAGGGCCATTGGATCATACCAGCCCTTTATATAGGGAATCAGAAATCTGCCAGGTTATCGTAAAATGCCTGGATCTTGATGCCATCCTCAATGAAAATTATCAATGCAATAAATAAAATACTTTTTCTGAAAGCATTTTTAAATCACTATTGCAGTGTTAAACTGTTAAAAGTATTTAGTAAAATTCCCATAGCTCTCAGTGAAAAACAGCAAAGACCTCAAAATGGTATAATGTGTTTGTGGATTGTGGAGCTGATTTCAGGCTATTAGATAGCTGTAAATAGCTAATGTATTTTTCCAAGCTTTATTGTTGAATATCTTTTCAAAATGTACTAAGATTTTTTTCCTCTGCTTCTTCTTAAAGAAGGATTTATTTTTTTTTAGAGAGAAGCAAGAGAAACCCAATTCTAAAGCAGCAGATAATTCTTGTCAATTCTGTTAAAATTGTAGCAGTATATTGGTTTGGAGTATGTAATTTTCTCTTGTAGTTGCATTTGACTCTAATATATACATTTTCAGAGGAATGATCTCTGACTCTTCTGAATAAAATGCATCCTTCCCTAAGCAGTGCCTCAGCAATGAGTATTTATTTGTGCCACAGAAGTCTTGGTGACTTCTAAGTACTTAAGTCAACAAATGCTTTGAAATGGCATGGTTTTGTTCACTTTAGACTTTCTCTGTATTCACACAAGAAAAAAAGTCCAAACAGAATAAAAAGCTTAAGGGGAAGGGTACAGGAAGAGATAAGGAGATGGAATAATGAGGAAGTCTCCTTTTTTATCTTTACCTTGGAGTAAACTTTTCTGATTCTCTTTTGTATTTTCTCTTGCTAGATATTATAGCAGGGACTTGCTTCCTCAGTGTATACCACTAATGATATATGGTTACTGTTAGCTTTGGGCAACATAATGAATAATAACTAAATACAAATAAAATGATACTGAAAGAAAAGAGAACACAGTGTGTATCTAAGATGCAAGACCTACTGATTATTCTAAGAGCATATTACTGCTGGTTTCTAATGTATTATTTTACTTCACTATTCCTGTTCTATTACTGCAGTGTATATATCAGTCCTTTAATGGAATATTTTCATTTATTTCTCAGCAAGACTAAATTCATCTAGTGTGAAACATCGTCTTAAACACAGACTGAACACTGCTAACCAGTGGGAATGTTTCAATTTTGCATTTCATCTGTAAATGAAGATTAATGAAATAGTGTCCATTCCTTTCAAATAGCAAACTAAAAATGCTACATTGAGATAAAGAATCAATGCAGATGGGAACATCTCTCAATCCCTTGTGGAAATGACTCTTCACTTCAATGCATATCTAAGTGCATAAATTTGAGGAGGGAACAGGAGGGAGTGAAATTGAGCTTTAGTGTCTCCCTGCCAGAGACTCTGCCTTCATCTACTTCCCAGTCCTTTGCTTCCTAACCTAAAGACTTTATCTATCTCAGTCTTTTCCCTCATAGTTCAGAATACGATATGCTTCTGACGCATGAACACTGCAGAAGTAGTTCAAGGAAATTAAAAATTCCCTTTGTCACTTTGAGTACAGTCTACTTCCCCGCCTCTGAAACCTTCAGGACAAAGCCAATGTGAATTAACATTGGACTAACACTTGCTTACTCTCTCAGCAAGACACTAATAAGAATCATAAGAAATCAGAAGAAAGATATATTTTTTCAAGGGAATTAAGATCTTTACTTCTGAAAAGTATATTGATAAACTTTTATTTTATGGTGAGGAGATCTTTAATATATAGACATAAGGTTGAAAAATATAAGGTACAAAAATTTAGAGATTTAAAAACATATGTATATTCAGATATTTTTCTGAGTTTTATAGTGCTTGCTTTTAAAGTGGTCCTAGATTATCTCACTGCATCATTGAATCTTGCCAGTCTACAACTACAATACATTTCTTTTTTTACTTTTTGTAGTATACCTATAGCTGAGCAAAAATAAGATCTTCTTATCCATATAAATTATTTCTTTTCAGGTACCTTTTCCTTCAGTATCCATTAAACTTCTGTGAGGTACTATAATGTATTCAGGTTAAAAATTAGAATTCACTTTGTCTATCTAGTTGCAGCATCTATGTGACACTCCCTGAAGGTTATTTTCTGATGGGGTAGATTTCTGTCAGGAAAAAATGTAAAAATGTCCATATAGAGACAAAACAAGATGGTTATGGCCATTCCATCTTTGCCTGAACACAACGGAGATCCAGTAGTAGTCCTGCATATGGCCAGAGGAAGGCTCTTTGTGGCATTGTAGTTTCTCCCAATAGAAGAGAAACTGCTTTAGCTGGACAGGCTATTGGGATATGCAGCTGGCATGCAGGGCAGTGGCCAAGGTGAGAAGCAAAGGTCACAAAATCTGCTCTACACCCCTGCAGCAGTTGCAGCTGAATTGCCAGCTTCTATGATAAATTCAAAATGGCAGACTTCATATAGCGAAGTTTTATGTCACTTGTGATACTGATTACTTGGATTTAAAGTGACAATACAAGATTCAGGAGATAATAAAACTGACAAAATGTATTACTGAAACACACCAAAAGCACCTATGTTAGTAACTTAAATTTCTCTTCTAGGAAATCAATAGGCAAACTCCAAGAGAAATAAAGAGCAGAAAGCCTTTAATGCTTTAAGTTAAATACTACTTAGGATAGGGAAACAGAGGGATAAAGTGCCTTTCCCATTTCTCCTTCTCCCACAACCAAAAGCTGTATCACTCCAACATGCCAGAAAAACAGTTTGGAGAAATAAATAATCTGATCAAAGCTGAAAAAAAGCACAGTGTTTTAAGTAGTCTTCTAAATTTCCACCTTTTTGTGAGGTATCAAAAAAAAAAAGAAGAAAATATTCAGTTGTTATGCATATCTCAAATAATTCTCAACATTGGAAAAGTGATTCAAAATATTTCTGGATCATTACTGTTAAAAGACTGCCTGTCTTGGTTAAATGAATGGTTTTGCTTTTATTTTTATTCATATGGAGCAAGTCAAATACTTACATTCATAATTAAACTCTTTTTTTTTTCAAAGAATAGCCATTCTCAGCACTGATAGTTCTTCTGGCTATTTCAGAGACAATAATAAAAAAATCCCTCCTCCTTCTTGCTCTACATTTAATCTTCCTATTTCACCATGAGATATGCTGGTGTACCGTGGGGAAACAAGCTCGGTGTAAGTGGTTACAAGATTATATGATTTTTTTTCCTAACTCCAATTATATAGAAACCTCAACAATCAATCATGGATTTCTAATTAAATGAAAAGAAATTAAAACAAACAAAAAAAACATGTTACAGTTCATTACAAATTTTTTTTTTTTCTTAAGGTAGATTTAAAGAAGGCAAAATGACTGAATGTAGTCATTTTGAAAATTAACTTAAATACATTTGTGTCTAAGTCCAGAAAGTAGCATTTGTTATGAAGTTCAGAGAAAGGACATGAACCTCTACGGAGTTAATCTAAATCTTTACACATCACTGGCATTTGCAGATGCATTTTCTCAAACTGCAGTGACACTTTGTCACATTTTCACACACCAAACTCCTCGTGGATTATCATTCTACAGAGATTTATTTATTTTGCTGTTGAATAGCAAAGGAGATAAATACTGCTGGAAAAATGAAAATGTGAAATGTTATTATATAAGGGATTGAGTAAGTATGTAATAATCTGCTTGGACGTGTTTGTCAGCTTCGAACTAAATATTTAGGAACAGCAACTCACTTGGCCTTCCTGTGCCTTTAAGCAAAGAAAAAACCAAAGAGAATGGCAGGAAATAATGAAGATTGCTGGTTGTTTTTCTAAACAATACCTTGGGCAGTAAATGTTTTCTCACTGCAGCTCTGAGAAAGTAGGAATGGTAAGCATTTGAATGTTGAGATCTTGTCTTGGTTCCAGACAGGACTGGGTTAATTTTTGTAGTAGCCAGGAAGGGCCATGGCCAGGACAGGGAGGTTATTCTGTACCCCCTCACATCTTTGCTGGGAGCRGGGGGAAGGGGTTCCTTCTGGTCGAGTAATGCTCTGGTTCTGAGCTGGAGGGAGCAGTGGGGTAAGGGTTCAGAGCAATCACATGTGAATTATTTGCCTATCTTCTACACTTTGCTGTTAATACATTGATGTTACTGTATGCCTTCTTATCGCATTGCTGTTTCTAGCAAATCTTTCTTGTCTCAACGCATGATTTTTATGTTTTGTGTCTCCACTTCTCTCCAGCCACTCCCAGGCAGTGGTGTAGAAAGTCAGCAGCACATGGTTTGGAGAGTCTCAGTGGGAGCACTAAACTGGGGATTACTATTCCTAAGCCATGACAGATGTGAAAGCTAGGATAAAGGTATGACAAGAAAACTACAATTTCTAATTAGGAGGATTAACATGTTAAGTAAACTGCAGATGAAGTAGATGAATTAGTATCAGGTATGTGCATCAGAATGTTTTTAATTTTTAACTGAATTATGCAAAACCACTTTTATCTGATTGTTTAGATATAAAAAAAAAAAAAGGTGGATCATTCTAACAGTTGTTGTAGGTTAGCCTGGTGGTATTCCAGACAAACCACAAGGAAAGTTGTTCTTAAGGTAATTAGCATTCAGGAGCTGAGGAGAACAACAAAGAAACGGCAGGACAGGCACAAAACTGTTGAAATAGTGGAGAAATTTTATTAGTAATAAAACAGAACTAATGTGGAAAAAGAAATAATAAAAATTAAGGTAAATCTCCAAATACCCCCTCTCTTTCTAATACATCCCAACCTTTCCCACCGATCACACAAAGGGACATAAAACATGGGATTTTGATCACTTTGATTAAGAGTTCTTATTGCCTTTTTATGGGAAAAGAGTTCTTTCTGTTGTGCTGTGGGATCCATCCCACGGAAGACAGCTCCCTGTGGAGTGTCTTCACTGTGGTTCCAAACTTTCATGAAACACCACAGCCTGCTCAGATTTTGCAGCGGTGAATCTCTCTCTCTGTCCCACAAGACACTCATGGTCCTTGGGTCACAAAGGGGTCTGATGGGGTTAAACTTTTAAGCACAAGACACTCCAGCCTAAAGGTAAACATAAAGTCTCTCCTTCTCATTCATAATCTCCAGAAACTGCAACTTCATCTGCTCACAACATAATGTGTTCTTATTCTCAGGATGTGAGAATTTCAGATCCCCCCATATTTGTATTTGTGAATTACAGAGTAAAAGTAGTTTGGTTCTATTACAGTCTCACCAACAGCTTACAGAAAGGGTCAGCCCTGGTGGTGAGATGGTGTCTCCTCTGTCGTTTCCTACTTCTCCCCACTTGAGTTAGTCGCTCGCCATGTTTCTTCCCTCACGTAACTTGCTTCCCTTTCTATCTGACTTGGAAGTTAATATTTACAGAAATACCTGCAGGAGAAATCTATGATCCACACCAGGGTAATACTCGTCTGCTCCCTCTCTCATTCAGCCGTATGTTGTAGCTGCACCATGCCGAAGGAGAAAGAGGGGGGCTGCCCCCTGCCGCGGCCTCGCCACGCCGTTTTGCCACTGTCCATGGCGCTGTGCTGGCGCCGCCCGTGCCTCCTTGGGAGGGGCTGCCCCGCTGTTCGTACTGGCAGCAGCTCGCAGCGGTCTCAGTGCTGCGAGCCTACATAAGCTGCGGCAGCCACCTCAGTCCCCGCGGCAGCCTCGGCTCCTGTGGCTGCCCATGCTGGCTCGATCTCACCGGGACGCTAGACGGAACGGGCCGGCCCCCTGCCCGTGGGCCCCAGGCCCAGGGGCTGCTTCCCACCACGGGAGAGGCAGAGGAAAAAGAGCACAACACTTCCTGGGTGTTTCTTAAAAATGTCCCCAGCAGAGGTGGTTCAAGCTGTATCAGTGGTTTAAACTACTTGTCCATCAGCTATTCCCAACCAATCAAAATTCCACACTGGGTTAAACCACCACACAGTTTTCCCTGGTTTCTACATTCATCAGTGCAGTCAACATGAGAGAACACTTCACTAAATACCACATTTGTCAGATATAGGTTGATGAATTAGTCAGAGCCTTAATCCCCATTTGTAAATTTTTGTAAATTATGAGATTGTACCATATTAAATCTTAAAACCCAGAAACTCATGCCTGCAAGATGACACAGACTTGATATTAAAAGGTGTCTGTTATATCCTTTTCCCTGCTTATCTTTTTTTTAAGCAATTTTATTGGCTTCATGTATTGTAATAAATTCCAGATGGGATCCTTTTACTCCCTGGGAAAAATCTTCTCTGTTACTTCTGAGGGTGACTCAGGATCCCCTCCCTGGGATTAAGATATTCTTTTTCCCCCCAGAAGCCTCCAACTCTGTAACAAATTCCCCATTCTACCATTTAATACAAAATATCTCCCACTTGAGCATGTTTTAATCATAGTGGAGTGTAATTTCTCCCAACCCTGACTCAGTAATGGGTACTCAAAGCGAGGCAACCAGGCAGGTTTGTTCCTTAACCATGATTTTCCTTCTAACAAATATTCAATGTACAAATTGAATATATACAGCTGTGTATACACATAATGATATATTTGTACATATATTGTATAATTAATAGTTGATCAGTTTTACTGCTCATCCTTACAAATAATATCTTAACCGCTGGGTGAGCTGGGAGAAGGGGGACATGGAGAAAAGGAAAAACACCTGAAGACTAAATAAAAGAAATACTTACAAATGTCATAACCTAAAAAATAGTAAATTCTTTGGCTGGGTTGTCTAGGATGAATTCTCAAAATTTAGACATTTAGAAATGAAGTATCTTCAAATTCTTTCTAATATTAGAGGGGATAGCAATATACTGTTATTTAAGAGGAAATTTCTCACAGTGAACTCAAAAATCTGGAATCCTTACAGAAAAATACAACATAAATTTAGTAAGACTTCTGTAAAAAAAATCATTAATTTTGACATATGTTGATGCTGCGAAGTGCTGTAGAGATATTTGAGCTAAATTTCTGCAGAACAGTTAAATTTGCTTACTCGGAGATCCTTGCCGCCAAATCTAACATCACTGGTTTTGGTGGCAAACCTAGCAGGTTAGAAGGTTAGACTGGATGACAATTTCATTCATTAATACAATTGCATTGGAGACCTTAATTTTCCTTTCCACCACAAATTAGATTCTTGAGGCAGAACTGCTGATTATGACAACCAATAGTCCGAAAAAAGAGTCAGTCTTAACATGTTCTGGGAATTAGAGTTTTAAAAAACCTTCTTTTCCTTCTTTTGAGGCTTCACTTTTATAGGGGTGATGGAGAGCATAAACATAGTGCTGTTATCTGGACTAATTTTCCTTTAAAGTTTGACTTCCTGGTCTGTGTTGTTCAGGCCAGATGCCTGAAGGCAGAGGCAGGCAGATCCTCACCTGCACYACCAAGTGTAAATGCCCAGGATTTTTTCAGTCTGATGGTAATTTAAGGCCAGTTGCCATTGGCACAGGCAACATTAATCATTGGAGTGTTTCTGGAAAGTCAGAAAAAGTAGAAAGGTTTCCTATATACATCTGCTATCAGACTCTTCCACTTGCAGCCCATGTGAGAGAAGCCCAGACCCCTGCCAAGTGACTGTTTCTGTGTGTTGAAAGCTAGACCAAGAGACATGGTGTCTTCAGCAGCATCCAAAGGACCACATAGGAAAGAATCTGTTTTTCTTTTCCTGGTCCTTGAAAGACCATTGTCAGCTTTTGATTTCCTGGAAAAAAAATTAAACTCTGAAATGACACTGGAGTTCAAACCACGAGTAAAATATGTAAGATTTGACCATGTGCTTTGTTTCCTGGAAAAAAGGCAAACCACCCTTCCCTTTCACAATAGCCACTTTCGTCTTTATGGATCTTGCAAAAGAAAAGGGCATTTAATGCCTGGGCCATGGGAGAATATGGCTGTAGGACATGCCATCATATTTCATTTCTATATTCCAAGGAGGACAGAGCACATTTCGGCTCTATGCTGGAGCATTTCCGTTCACAACAGATGACCTCACTGAAAAAAAAAAAAATATTTACAACTCTGATTCCATGTGCTCTACAGTCAGAACTAAACCTTAAAGAAAATGCAGGAAAAGACTGACATGAGAAAGGTCTGAACCTGAGTCCAGTCAGTGACACCACATTTAAGAACTTTCCCAATGCTGCCAATGTAGATAGGGCATGCCAGTGAGGAGTGACATATTTCAAAGAAGGGCTCTACATTTTTTAGAATGGTGGAGCAGGACTGCAAAATGCCTATAGTGAATGTTGGGTGAGCATGTGGCAGGAAAAGCAGGAATCTGCTGCCAAGGCTCATGTCCAGGAATGCGGGGCGAGAAGTGGAACACACTAAGCATTCCTCTGCAGCATCTCAGAAAAAACAGCCTACTGGACTATTCGTGTAAGTAAATACTCCATAACCGTGGACAGTGGTTGTAGCCAGGTGGGGGTCAGCTGCTTCTCCTGGGCAACCAGCGACAGGATGAGAGGACRTAGACTCAAGCTGCTCTAGGGAAGGCTCAGGTTGGACAATAGTACGAATTTCTTCACAGAAAGGGTGTTTAGACATTGGGATGGGCTGCCCAGGGAGGTGATGGAGTTGCTGCCCCTGGAGGTGTGTAAGGAAAGACTGGATGTGGCTGTGAGTGCCATGGTCTGGTTGACAATGTAGTGTTTGGTCGTAGGTTGGACTTGATGATGTCAGAGGTCTTTTCCAACCCAATTGCTCCTGTGATTCTGTAAAATCTGCTCAATTCAAGTAATCGTAACAACTATGCCAATAATTTTATCAGCTGTATCTGAGTTTTGATTTCCTATGAATAATTACACAACTTGGACAAAAAAATCTAAAGGCATTTTTCCTTCTTTTTTTACAAACAAAGCTGAAATTCACTAATTATTGCCACACAGAAGCATGTATCTTCATGTTCCCCAAAGGTACAGTTTGTCTCCCCAAAATGTGACAGGTACCATGGAAACAGTAGACGTTATTGCAAGATGCATGAGCTTTGCTTTTTAATGAACTAGAGCTTTGCTTTTACTTAAATATAGAGTTTTAATACCATAACATTTTCTTCCTCTTACCCTTAGCTTTTTCTCTCTAATTCTGTCATTGCTGTATTTTGTTTCTTCTCCAGGGGACATTTTCTCTCATCAGACCATCATTAATTAGTTTGTTTGTGGCATCAGCTGTCACTTATTATGAGATTCTAAGCTCCTGATAAAAGCATTTTTCATTACTCTCTTCACAGCCTTTCTTTTAAATCCTTAATGTGCCATCCATCCTTTGTTTATTCTTAAGGAAATGAGGCGGTTGTAAAAATAAGACTATTCTTTTTTTCTCCCTAATATGTGGGGTTTTTAAAAGAATATATTGTCAGTCCCCCCTTACAGAATCCTATTGTTGCCAAGATAATGTTCCATATGGAAGCAGATGCACATACGTTATTTTATAGTTGTGAAGCTGAAGTATAAAAAACACTCATGACACGAGTCAATATAAACCAAAAGCAGAAAGAGCTGCATAATTTGCCACATAGGTAGTAGTGGGCGAGACAGACCATGGGTAAGTTCAAAGTACTGCTCTTCCAAATAAACTATAGACCTTTTTTTTGTATTTTTATATATATTTTTTTTTTAATTAGGGGTTTTGTTTTAGATCACAACTTGTTTAAGAGCAGTAAGTGAAATCATTCTAAATGATGTAAATCTTGTCAGATGCAGTACGATTATTCATTTTATGGCCTGAATTACAATGATTTTAGTCCAAGTACTGCCCATCCTCTAAAACTATTCAGTAGGCTGGATGTCACATAAGAAATTACTGGTGGGAGCATAAGCTTAAGTACTAAGAACATTAACACTTTTCTTTTTTATTTATTTTTTAATCCAGACTTCCTTGTGTCAATTTTTAGCTATAATGAACTCATGTTGTGAGTTATTGAAGGTACAATTTTTAAAATATATTTTGCAAAATATCTAATGGATATGCAACATGTTGCCAGAAGACATGGGAGTTTGAAACAGAAGGGCAGGGCACCGCTGCCAGCCTGGACTATTTCCTGATGAGCTGATACTGGCACATGCTTTAGCACCTGATCTTTTGGCCGCAGTGGCATGGGTCTTTTTAAGTGTGTTTTTGATCACGGATCACTCCTCTTTCACAGTTTTGTTATGATGTGCAATTGCATTTCAAGAGAATAATGTACCAAAGAAGATCAACTCCTGCAAGAGATGCTAGGATTACTTTGAAGGAAAATACATTTAATGGTGACATCTTTCCTCATATCACATCAGAAATGCTATGTTGATTATTCCTAACTAAAGCAAGTAGATAAGTCATGTTTATCCTAAGTGTATTTTACAATGTGTGTCGGGGGCGGGGGGGGGAGGAGACATTGCTGCTTGCTTCGTTTTTTAATCTGGGTTACCTATTAATGTACCATGTCTCTAGAGCCTTTTGGGCCAACAATGTATGAAAATGTTTCATGGAATTTACGGAGGAACAGAGGTTTCATCAGTCATTAGAAGCAGCCAAAGCCCTGCATTTTTGAAAGTCAACACTGAAAGCCTTCATGACTCTAAATGCTTTGCTGCTCTCAGAACTATTTCTGCCTCTGACAAAGGAAAATCCACATTTCTGAAAGAGTAGCACTTACACTTTCTCTGTGATATTTTCTGTTGTCTATATAGTGTGATATCTTTGAATGGGCTTTATTTTGTGAATGCCATAAACGTCTGTTCCTCTTCCATAAAATATTATTGTCTGAGACATTAGAAACTCTGTATTAAGAATACTACTCTTGAAACTCAGACCCTCTACTTTAAATACTGCAGCTCTCTGTGTTGCAATATTTAAATCCTTTTTTCCAAATCCAGTCACAGACTAAGTTCTACAGGCAAGGCCATAAAATATATCATGAAAACTGTCAAAACCAGCACAGTACTTAAACCTTTTGTGTTTGCATCATCATTGTTGCAGCCGGATTGGATCCTACAGTGTTTGCAGTATTTTTAAGCCACATTCCTATCAATTTATTCCTACTGGTCCTGCACGATCACCTCTCTAGGCATGCAGAGCTATTTCCCATCCTCAGTCCGACGGGATGCTCGTCTCTATATGTGCTGCCACTGGTGTCCTTCTCTCGGCGCAGCAATGTCACTGCGCGGCTGTGTCCTGTGTCCCGCCGGGAAAGCAGAGCCTGTGCAGCAGTGCCGCCCAGGGGAAGGAGGCAGCCCGGCACCGGGCACGGTGTGCTTCTGTTCAATCCCAGGCAAAGCCTGGCAGCGGGAAGCACATTGCTCTCACCAGAAGAAGCAGGGTAATGACTGAGTGACAGCTCCTTTGAAGGATTTAGGAGCTGCCTGAAAATACAGCTGTGCCTGTTGGGAAAGACAGGCGTAATAAACTTCAGATAAAAAGCATTACTTGAGTAAATGGGGTTGAAATGATGTTTTCCCGTCACAATGTTTTTCTAAACTGTAACAGGATTAAATTTTTTGGAGAATGATTATATTTCATGTGGGCTTTTTGTTTGGCTAGGGTTTTTTTGTTTGGGTTTTTTTTTAAGAATAAAAATTCATACTTAAAATTCCATCCTTAATTGTTTCTCAGAAAAATTTGAAAACCTTAAGGAGCACTTACCTTGCTACCTCGTCTCATTTTGTCTAAATGTCTCTGACGTAACTTCCTCTCTTTTCAGCCCTCAAAGCCTCTGTYCAAAATAGCCAAAATACATTTATTTGTATTTTGATAAAAATCTTTGTTAGGAATATTGGGGGGGGGGAAGCAAAACAAACAAAAAACCCCAACCCTCAAACTAGCAAAAACAAAAACAAAACACAAACCAAAACAAAAAATATTTTCAATCATGTAAAACCTTCTCCCTCACTTTTTCTTTTCCTTAGAATTAATTTGACAAACTTTTAAGTTCTGTTGGTTCATGATCAGATTTGGTACATTTCCACAAGTCTTTCTGCAGGAATGGATGATGTCAGCCTACTTCTTGCTTATAAACTTAGTGCCTATTCGTGCTACTGAGGACCTCAATTTGCATTATTGCAAAATAGCCATATTTTGAAGGGGAATTCATAACTGTCCAATATATTAAAGCAAAGCATGTGAGCTAGCTTCTGGGTTTGGGCTCACTCACAGTGCAGCCTGGATCCCATTCTGTGGAGCTTGTTTCTGGAGGATTATGCCTTACTTTGGAATGCAAGGGAGGAAGCTCCAGAGAAGATTATGATAAGACTTCAGGGCATAAAAAGAGAAAACTAGAGGAGTTACTGTGGGGGACAGTCTGTACCCCAAGACAAGATTGTGTGATCACTGAGGGACAGAGGCGAGACAGCAAATTGCCTGGCCATGAGGACTGTAAGGAGGAACATCAAAGGTACTGAAGGCAACAAAGCTCAGATTTCTGCAACCACAAAAGATACAAAACCAAAACCACACAAAACCAYACCCACACAAAACCCGAGAGACCATGTTGACAAAAACCAAGAAATAAAGAGGTCATAGAGGAGAGAGGGAGATTGGTAGTTAGTTCCTTAACTTAAGGGTGAGCAATCCCACTAAGCTTTCTCTAAATGCAAAAGGAAAAAAAACCCAACAAACTCATTGTTAAATTTTAGTAAAACATATTTATCTGGTGCTTCACAACTCTTGTGTCTGGTGGTTCCTTTCGAGGCCCATACATGCACACGCTCACAGACTGAAGTACATGGCAGCTGCTGGGCTTTCCAGATTGCTGGTTATGTCCGTTCTGCTTCAGATCTGACCCCAGGCAATGGCACAGCAGGAAAGATTGTGAAGCAAAGAGCAAAGTCCTGTGGGTGGATTTGGTTTATAATTTTCCATTTGTCCCTGTTCAAAGTAAAAAATGTACCATTTTGCAGTATGACAGTTGCTACATTCTTTGTAAATAAAATACCAAATGGATTAGAACATGTGTCTAACAACACGTGAAAGAGGCACTAATCCAATCTCCAGGGGGGAAAAAATAAATAAGTCTAACGTTTCATGGGGAAGTAGAAGAAGCTCAAGATGTGCTGTGAAAAGCATTCTCTCTTTGTGACCAGTAAAAGTTTGTACAAAACCTCTCATAAGACAGCTAAGATAAAGTGCACATCCCCAGGGATTTTTGCCTCTGGAAAATTAGAGGTTGTATTGGTTTGGTCCAGAAATAAAAGTTGTAAGCCAAGTTGTATTACATGACTTAGAAAAAGAAAAACAGTAAATAAACATATATGAAATATCAGCTATTTCATATTATGCTCTATAGTTGACAATTTGTTTCTGATTCCTATTGTCCAGTGCCTGTGCATATGAATAATATCCCTTTTGCCAGTACTGAAATAATTTCTTCAGTAATATCAGTAAGCATTGCTTTAATTTTTTTCTATGCCATGAAATAAAACATATCTTTATTCCATACCTGATTTATAATTTTGTACATATATTTTCATTTATATTCACATAAAATAAAATATAATTTAAATCTCTGGTGAAATCTATTTATAATCTAGTTATTAGCATTCTATTTTACTTCCTCATAAATCTGGTTTTCTTTTCCTTATTCTCATGTGGACAAACTGGTATTAACCAGAAACTAAGAGATGATGATGAACAACTGACACAAAAATACTAAGGAAAAAGTGTAGTGGCTGTTTTTCAAACATATGCTTGATTTTCTATTTAAAACACACAGCTGGCAGAAATAGTTATGAAAATGGCTATGGTGAGAAAACTTCTTTTTTAAAATTGTTAATTAATGTAAAAATAATCGTGATATTCTTCAGTGCAAACAGTGACATTGTGGATTAGCATTTTGATGTGCAGAAAATTAATCTTTTTTTCCTCTTTCCCATATTTCAGAGAGATTATAATCTCTATTATTTGCCTTTCACTATATGATTTAGCTTTAAGGAATCTTTTTCCTGTGTTACTCTATCAATAGTCTTTTGAAAGTCTTATGCCATTCATTTCCCTTGTATCTACTCCTTTATTGTGAACTGAATATAAAAGATATGTTAAAAAAATTCTAAAGTATTAGCGAACTACAATCTCCTTTTGAAATACTGTTGGTGCATATATAAAGATGATCCTGCTGTTYTACTAGTTTGTAATTTCAAGCATTTTTCTAATTCACACATAAACCTCATTGATCTTTTACTCCTCAGTTGATACCTAAGACGTAACCTCTTATTGTTTTACCTTTTAATTCTCTAGTGTAATAACTACGTGAGGAGAAGAGAGCAAATCTTGGCTAACATCTCACTTCAAAACTTTTCAGAATTATGTGGTGCTCAGACAAGAATTATGAAAGTGGTATTTTAGATGAAGGCCATTTTGAGACATTTAAGCTCTCCCGTAATTCTGTGCCATAAAGTTCCAGAAAGGATTTCAAACTAGTAAAACCCAGCATCTTTCAATTTTTATGGACTTTTTGGATTTATCATAAAAGTTGAGTTTATCAGGCAGTTCATATGCAGCTAAGCCTCATTTTAAAAAAGGAAATTTGTCACTCAGAAACACTGTGTTATGCCATCAGAAGTAGCAGTTCTGTGTGTAAATTGGTGGAGCTGCATGAAGAGTATCTGACTTGAAAGTAAAAACTCATAACTACACCTATTTTGGTAAATTAATAGCTCCACAATACTTTCCTGGGCACAAACAACTATTTCTACTATTTATTTCTGCTGTTTCTTTCTAGTGTTTATTTCACAGTCCCTGGGATGGTTTCATACTAAGGCAACTTACCCTTTTCCAAGACTATCTGAGAACAGTTCAGGAGTGAGTATGGGCAAATCATTGTTTCCTAAAGTCTTTTTGCAGGTGAACACTCTCTGTCAGTCAGCCTCAGGGCCAGAGAACAGTCATAGGCTCACTCATCTATATGGAGATTCAGGCTCTCATTCAGAGATAAATAGGTGCCTCCCCAAGACAGTTCACCTTCTTCTTAGGCAGAGGCACAGGACTGCTTTATCCAATCTACTTCAAAACCAGCCTGTTTTCTCCCACTGGCAATAAGGGRATTATAGGATAAGTCAGACATATATGATTTTTAGGTGACTAAAGCTAAGTGTAAGAAATCTGACATGATTACAAAGCCTTATAAAAATATTGGGGTTTATGCATTGAATAAATCATGGATGTTTTCTTCTTCAAAAYAGCAGTGCATCTAATCACAGACCTTATAACAGGCTAATAAATAGTAAATTTAGAGGCTATAGGAATTTCAGTAAACAACTGAAAAATGCCACGGTTTTGCTAAAGGATGGCAATTAAACAGGTTTACTTGTTTGTCTGTTTGTTTTCTTTCTGAGTTATCCTTTTTAAAAATATCTATAAACTCATATAAAATGTCTTTACACCCATTGGTCAGGAATTTTTAAAAAATCTTATCTAGAATAAACATGCTTGAGAGAATTCATASAAAAATATTTTCATCTGACTTTTCCATACTCTAGTTTTCTAAAAACTACACTGAAACCTCATTAAAAACCCCAGTAAGTTTCTAAAAGAGAGTTACTGTAACAGTCAAATTTTGCCTGACCATGAAAAATATTATGAAAAAAAACTAAAAACAACAGTAGAAGTAACAAGGACTCATAGGGTTTTCATACTTAGGATACCTTTTATCCTCATAAATGCAAGTTTTTAGAGATTCTCCTTTAAGCAAAATCACAGAATCACATAATCACGGAATTGCTGGGGTTGGGAGAGACCTCTGGAGAACATCTGCCCCAACACCTCTGCACAAGTAGGGTTGCTTAGATCTTGGTTGCTCAGGACCGTGTCCAGATGGCTTTTGAATATCTTCAAAGACAGAGACTCCACACCCTCTCTGGGCAACATCTGCCACTGATTGGTCAACCACAGAATAAAAGTTTTTCCTCCTATGTTTCAGTTTGTGCCCATTGACTATTTATAAATAATGAATAAAGCACTATGGACATGATTTGTCTATGTATCTTCTTCATTTAGAAGATAATTAGACATGGAGGTTACTGGAGAGTATCAGGAGACATGCTATTAAGAGTGTGATTATGTTGTTCCAAGTTGCTGTCATGAAAGTTTATAATGAAGTGGAAGCAGTTAATTGATACCAAAACCACTGAATTAAATGAAAAAATATTTTCCTATTGATAATTTTGCAGTAAGCAAAATTTTGTTTGTAAACCAGAAAATATTTCCTTATTGGCTTATATTTATAAATGCCAGAATCTGAAAATTTTATCTAGTATAGATTTCAATAGATGGGAAATATTGATATACTCTTTAGCTACCTGACACAGAATACACAGAGTTTAACAAATTAACTGCACGTAAGATTTAAAACCCAAATAATTACCTTTTTATTTTCTTCCATTCCATCCTGCTCTTGGAATCCCAGAAAGAAGTCAGAATCACTTCTCTTTATCACTGTGGGAAACGTTTGTCAGTTCCTGTGTCATCTGTTCTATATCTGCTGAGCACAAATAAGAATATTTTGCTATATAGTTTGAAAAACCAGAAAGAATTAATTAAGTTTTATCAGCATATGGTTTAAGAAATATTGTATTTAAAGTACTCTTATTAGCTTATAGTACAAGAAAAGGACACCTTTTTTCAGAGTTGTGTTTTGGGTTTTTTTAATTATTATTTTATATTATAAAAATAACATTAAGAATACTTGTAATTCTTTTTTAAATAAAATTAATGGCAATGTTACATGTTGTCCTATTAACCACCAAGTGGAGCTCTAACCTAGGAAAAGAATGAATCATTTTATAACAAGTGCAGATACCAGCAGCATTTTTCCATAAAGCAAGCTAAAGTAAAAAAAAAAAGTCAGCTTCATGCTGTGCCAATTACACCTGTGCCACTTCATGTCTTCAGGAAGTGTTTTGTCTGCAACTCAGTTACAGTCGAGTGCTGTAAAAATAAAGCTCATTGCAGGAAAGCAGAACAGTGATTCAAATTAACATGGAATTATACTGCAAAAGACTGAAGATTTTACTTCAAAGAAAGTACAGTTAATGAAAATGTTGCTTGATCCCTCAAGTGCTCTGTGTTCAAGGATTCAAGTTACAGATAAAAGAAACTGACTTATAAATTGTATAATGATTAAAAGAACTGAATAAACCCTTAATAATACACATTTAATTGCCCTGATTAGATAGAGAGACTTATATTTGAAAGTTGAATGGCCTATTTTAGAGGACCATCTAATGTTTAAATAAGCTAGGCCAAATACTAGTGACTGACATTTATAAAAAAATTGTTATATGTTAATTAGTTGGTTTATTGTCCTTATAATATAGTCTTATGATTATTTAAAATCATATTTGGAACTGAATTACTGACTTCATGTATGTAATACAGTGCATGACCTTTGAGTTGCTTTTGATCTTTGGATTCTTTGTATGCTCTTTTTTTCCCCTTATTTTCCAGAAAACTTCTGCTTATTCACGTGATTTCTTTTAGTTTGATCAATGGGCAAGTTATATTCTGTTGCACTTGTTCTAAACACGTGTGATGATAGGAGAGCTTTGGATTTCTGAGGTCAGTTTATGAACCTTCTGATGAYGTTTGTGTACATCCATTCCCATCTCTTCCCTTCTGCTGACGTCCTGACACACTCCCTGAAAGGCAATCCTGAACTCATGTCTTGTAGAGAGTTCAGTGGCTTCATACGTTTGAATGATTTGTTGTAGCTTATATACATATTGTAACATATTGCTCTCAAGTAAATTCAAATGCTTGATATTCACCATGAAAAATCTGTTAAACAAATTCAGTAACAACAAACTTTTGCATTAGGAATCGTCTACGAAGAAACATAACTAAGACACCTTCCTCTCTACAGTCCGAATATCAGCCTGAGCAAAGTCTGAGTATTTTAATTCCAATTAAATAGAGAAATTACATTTTAACATTAATTTTTAAAATACTGCTTCTGTCTAAATTGAGCTTATAGAACTGACAACAAACCAGCAAAACTTCTACTTCCATTCACTCCGATGTGGAGACAAACCCTGAACATCCAAACATGATTGCCTGCTTTAGTTCACAGCTTTGAAAACTGACATTAAACAGCTGGTGTGAGATACAGAGACAGAACAAATGGAGGCAATTTTATTAATAAAAGTTTTACCTCAGACTACATCTTATTCTAAAAAGAGTATATCTTGTAAAATGTTTTGATGATTATGTTAATAATGTTTACTTAMTTATATCTTGTCTTGGACTAGTACTTCATTACTTCCCTAGACTCTTATGCTTCCAGACTGACGGACTGACTCTGTAGCACGTAATCTAAAATTATAGTAAGAACCTGGTTTTGGGGGTCTCAGTGTGAAGAAGCCACAGAAGATGCCTGAGACGCACAAGCTGTGCAGCCTGTAGCTTTCTGTGGTAAGCAGTCCAGGACCTGCGGCATTGTTTGCTGCCTCAAATCTGTGTATTGCCAAAAAACCAGGATGCACAGCAGCACACTGCACCCAGTCAGAAATTTTCTGAACTTTGCTTTAAATTTTCTAATGACTTCTGGGAAAATACTTCAAGCAAGATACTATAGTCTTTGTGAAGCAATATTTTTTATTAAAATTCTCTTTCATCATGTTTCCCCAAGTAGCTGTGGTTGGGAGATATCTACTTTCTCTCTGCCCTCCATTTGGGTCTTATTATCACTTTTTGATGCATAGATCACAATCAGATTTTTTTTTCAAAAGTTGGTGGTTAGCTTTTTAGTTATGCATGGACTCATACGCACTCATCAATTTAAATTAGCTGATGTCACCACCCACAGAGACAATTTAAATGGCACAAGGCCGTTTACTTTWCCATTGTCTTTACCCTGAATAAGGCAATGGCTGAGTGATTATGAAACTCTGTTGCAGATCCCAGGTAGAGGTAAAGCTAGGAGATTGCACTTCAAACAGATTTCAAGAAAGTGAGGGAACTTTTGAAGAACCTACTGAACTGATTTATATCCAGAAGAGGCTGCAAACATCAGATTCTTTTATAAGACCACAAGCCAGACTGTGCCACGCATCATCACATCAAGTAATACTCCCTGATGTTTTTGCCTTTAATTTGTTCTGTAATCATGCATCATTTCAGAGGTTTCAGAAGCAAATTATCAGCATAAGTTCTAAGTAGTTCATAGAAATACTGAAGTGATTCCATTCTATGACTCAGTGACAATGACGCTGTGTGTTTCCATCAACACTCATGAAATAGTACTCCACGGGCTRTAAAAGAATAGACAGGAGTTCTGCGTGACACAGACTCGCTTGCATCCTTCCAATGATATTGAATTTTAAAGTCATTTCCAAATTATTATCCTCCAGAGGTGCAGCACCTTAATGGTTTTATGGCTGTTACTTCTTCTACAGAATATKACTCCCATGATCTCCCAAATATAAATCAATAGAATTTGTTTGTTGCTAATTTGGAATGGTATGAGTACATATTGCAAATTAACCTAGGATAAAAAAAGACTGATGAAAAAATAAGCAAATTTTCACCATTAAAAATTATGTACTATTAAAAATAAAGAAAAAGCTTTTACTTTTAAGCAAAACCCAAAATGTTTAAATAATTAATGGTATTAGAACACAGAGAAAATAACCTTGGAGTTAACTTTGTTTCTTTTACAGCCTATAGTTCTTTATGGATATTTTTTTCATTACCTAGACTCAAAATCTGTGGGGTTTTTTATAACATTTTTCTTTCAAGTTTTAACTTTGGTGTCTTTTAGTATGTTTCTGCCAATCTATGATCTAGCACCAATGATTACCCTATTCATACTGGTTCCATTTGAAACCACAAGATTTTCTCWAGGCTATACAGAATATGTTAAGGACTAAAACAGCTCCAAAAAGTACATCAGAGAATGGGAAGTAGAAATCTTCTTTTAAAGTTCCACAAACAGTGAAAAATAGCATGCTATTTGGATTTTGGAAGCCATGCAAAATTCTTATCTGACTGTACTTTTTTAAGTTCTCAAGCAGAGCTTCAAGACTTAATTTCTTGGAAAATTTTCAACCGGAATTTTGATTTATTTTAGTGGTGTCAAGATGTAGTAGGAAGCTATGATAAAATGCTCCAGTATAAAATAGTCTGAAATGTGACATGTTAATCCTCTCATTAGAGACTAGCCTGTCTAATCACTTAAACTATACTGTTAGATGCTGTAAATTATTATCAGATTCTAGTAGATCTACTATAGATCTACTATAGATCTACTATTCTAGTAGATATGGCCCTGAGCAAGGACATGCTTTGTAAACTCGCTCAGCTGTAGAAATACTATGAGAGACATTTTATCTGACTGTGCTGTGTTTGACCGCCCTTGAGAGCAGATTTGCTGTTTGTCCAGTCAGCAAGCCTGCAGGTAGAGATGAAGGTCATTACTAAAATATGTGGGGTTCTATATGCCTTGGAGTTTTCACCATGTTCACAAAACACCTTAATATGCTTGCAGGCATGTGCTGGGAGAGGGTCCACAAAGCTGCTCACAAAGCCATGGGTCATTACAAATAGTATTGGCATAATAATTTTTTCTTCTTCTTCCTCATGCTTTGCAAGGTTACACATTTGTGTTAATGCTTTTCTCTGCTGCCTCTACTCTCTTCCTCCTTGTTATTCTCTGCTACTTTACTTTYCCTGGCAAGTATACAAGAGTGTGTAGAAGGCAGATACATGGGATCTCTCTCTTTCTAGAGAATAAAGTAACTCTCTTTATGGGGTTACATATCCCATATTTATACCTGACGTTTAAATTTATATTGGTCCTTACTGCTTACCCAAGCCTTCTCAGTGATGATAAAGGCACTTCAAGCTACTATATGCCTTCCTTCCTAAAAAAAAAAAAAAAAAAAAAAGGACAACAAAATAAAAGAAAAAAGATGGGAAGAAACAGGCTATTAACATTATCTATGTGTTCCTATGGATTTCATGCACATATTTACAGCTATTTCATCATTTTTCCATATGCATGACGTTCCTGAAGACCAATATTTGTGCTTATAAAATATATTGGGTCACAAAACGTGTTTATCTTGTTCCTGCTTCTGCAGTATGTACTTTTTGTAAACATTGAGATGAAATGAAAAAGTGGCTGTTATTTAAATAAGCTCTTGTATTTTGGGGATGTTTTAAATCTATAGTATATGAAATAAAATCAGAACTGTTGCAGTGGTGATTTTGCAGCACAAAACTGAAGGAATGTAATGGATACTTCAGGTTGTGGCCTATGAGTACATTCAGCCACATGGATACCTGAGATAATGCTGACCTGTGTAAGGCAGTATGAGCCCTGATGGCAGGATTAATGTTCTGCACCTGGTTTGGGTCAATCYCAAGCACAAGTAAGGTCTGGGTAGAGAATGGAGACTAACTCTGGGAAGAAAGACTTTGGAGTGTTTGTGAAGAAAAAGTTCAACACAATTCAGCAATGTGTGCTTGCAGCCCAAAAGACCAACCGCACTCTGGGCTCCATCAAACAAGATGTGAAACCACCTGGAGTATTGCACCCAGCTCTGGAGTCCCCAGCACAAGAAAGATGTGAACCTGTTGGATCAAGTCCAGAGGAAAGTCACTAAGTTGATCACAGGGCTGTAACCCCTCTCCTATGAAAATAGGCYGAGGCTGTTCAGCCTGGAGAAGACAAGACTTCAGGGAGACCTTACAGCAGCCTTTCAATACCTAAAGGGGGCCTACAAGAAGGTTGGAGAGGAAATTTTCACAAGGGCATGTAGTGATAGGACCAGGGGTAATGGTCTTAAGATGAAGGAGGATAGGTTTAGATTAGATATTAGGAAGAAATTCTTTCCTGTGAGGTGGGTGGAGTACTCGAATGGGTTGTTCAGAGAAGTTGTGGATGCCCCGTTCCTGGAGGTGTTCAAAACCAGGCTGGATGGGGCTCCGGTCTAGTGGAAGGTTCCCTGCCCATGGCAGGGAGGATTGGAGCTAGACGATCTTTAACGTCCCTTTCCAACCATAACTATTATATGATTTTATATTAGTATGTTATAAACTCTGCAAAATACAGGAAATGTGCTTTATTTACAAATAGGTATTCTTGCCAGTGAATCTCATACTACTTTGTTTTAAAGTGTAGTGTGAAGTATAAATAAGTAATCCATTACATTAAAAATAATATCTTCTAAATTACTCAAAAGTGTCAGAAATTTGTTTGAAATATACAACAGCTTTTTAAGGAAAGTAGCAGTGAGCTATATAGAAAGTATATTTCTTTAAAATTATATCATGCTCACATACAGAGATTTTGAAACTGGTTATTAAATCAAAGAAAAGAGAAACCTAATAATGAAAGGCATGTAATGACTTGCTATTGTTGTTCTACCAGCTTCCCCTTAAATAATAAAAACACCATTATATAATCTCTATTTCTTTTGTCCTGGGTAATTGGTGACTATTGCTTTCATGTTTAAATTAAAACTTAAAGAAATAGCCATAAAAAACCAAAACCCCTAGGAACTGAAATCCTTGTTTTCGTTTTCATTCTTTAAAACAGTAAGACTCACTGCCGCATCCCGTTTTAAAATATTAAAAGAGCTGAGTGGTGCAGACTGAGTTCATGCTTTCATCTTGGGGAAAAAAAATTGAGGTATTCTTCAGCATTCTTCAGGGCATTTCACTCCTTTTCACCTTTTTGTAAGATAGATGTCATCTCTAAATGAAATATATTCATGCTGAAAGATGCTAAAATAATAGCAGTAAGATAGAAATTGATCAAAACACATCCAAAACATATAATTCTTTCTCATTCCTGTTTTCCTGTTTTTTTTTGGTTTGCTTGCAAATTATTTTTATGAGATCAGTTGTTGATATCATACACAGGATATACCAAAGATAACTAAACATTATTTTGTTTTGTTTTCMAAAAAAAAGTTTTAACAACCTTTTTTTTTTATAGCTTGTTCCCTTCAGAAGTACAGATAAAACTTCTGTGTGTACCCAACTACAAGAACTGAGGTATGGTGTCTGTTTAGTAGCGATGTGACGTTAGGTGCAAAACAGGAGAGTCAAACTTCTGAAGTTAATCAGAACATGTGGAACTGCTTCTTAGTGAAGGGATAATAATGCTTTTCGAAAAAATATGATGTCTGACTAGATAGGTTCATAAACACAGCATTTTAAAGGATACTATTCTGAAAATCATCAACTTTCCTAAGAAGACAAAGCAATAAGTGCTTAGTATCTACTTTCACTTATTGAAGTGACAGTGCTGTGAAAAATGCAGACTATAAGTTTAAAACCTGAGGTTTCAATAGTCGCTACCTGTTCTTAAGGATTAGCACGATTGCGGGATTAGAAGTTTGTAAATATATCAGCAAACAGGAAGAAAGCATGTTCTTCCAGTAATCTTTGTGCTTTTTCAAATACACCTTTCATTTTGGTAAAAAGCGGAGGGGGGAAATCAAGAGTCTACTTTCTGTCTGTGGGATCTAGGATATACCACTGCTTTCAGCCCTTTAAACTTAACTTTTTATTAACACATAATGGTGAAAGTCTGTTTCAGGATACTGTCCTTGTGCTGTGCTGAAAGAAAGGAGCTGTAGCTGTTCGGGTGGGAAGCAGCTGCACAGGCTTCACCACCTTCGTGTCACGAAAAAAATTTCCAAAGAAACTACAAATTCACTGTCGACTGCCAAACAGGACTGGAGCAGTTGATTCCCTGTGAGAGAAAGAAATTAGTTATAACAGCTGCATACAATTTCCGACTCAACTGGTTCATTTGTATTTGACCTTGTCTGAAAACTATCCCTCTTGTAAACTATATAAATGAATGCATTTTTAGTATTTTTATTGAGTTTATTAAGTCACTTTGTTAAGATAGAAAGGTCAGATATAGGGAGTCAAATAGGAAAAATAAATGGTTGTATCCCCTCTCCTGAAAGGAAAACGAAATTAATTTTTTTTTCCTTCACATCACTGTCAGTGACAAAAAAATCATGATAACAGATTCTTTTCAGTGCATTCTGTGGGTGAAAAAATTTCAGATTTGGAATACTCATTCTTATTTTTTCTAACATTTCATAGATTATAAAAATAATTAATTAATTTTTATTTTGTAGCATGAAAAAGTGTTTATTATCAAAGAGAAAATTAATAACATACTTGTTTCACATCCTATTTGTTGTTTTATTCTGAATGTGATAGTATTTTGTTGTTTGTAATATCCCGCCTAAAAGTTCAATCAAATCACTAGACAAATATCATACTATGACAAAGAGTTATCTCTTGCTGAGGATACTGAAAACTCTCCCAGCAATGTCTAGAAAGAATTTATGAATAGCAGATTTCAGGCTTTCTACCATGCTGAGGATACAAATATAGCAGAAAAAGCTTCACAAATATCTAAGCAAATGCCCTGGTAAAATAGTATAGAACATAAAGGTCCTTTTGTGTTGTTGTTCTGTCCTCTAAAACAAAACAACCTGAAAATAGACTGTTAGCTCCTAAGAATCAATAATTTTGTTCAGAGACATCTGATGCATATGCTGCAGGTATTACAGACTGATTAATGATTTAGGAGATTAACTATGGGGAGATACAGAAGTTAAAAAAACAGCCATCCAAAAAGCCCACCACAGAACTAAGACCCAATTGGAAGAAGATTCGAATGAAAGAATCCTGTCTCTGCCGTGTGACAGTCTCACTTGTATATATCAGGAATAAATTTCTTTTCTGATCCTTCTAAATTAGTGATAGTGTATACAGTGACAGCATATATTATTTTCTCAGGCTGTTTCAGAGTCAACTAGTAAATGTGGCTAGTCAAAATTTCCAAAGGTTTACCCCTGGAAAATACAGACACTTTGAAACCTTTTTTTTTAACTTGCCGTTTTTCCCTCAGTAAGATTACACGGAATTTGGTCTGGGTGGAACCATCTCATTAGACCATCCACGCTTTGGTATTTTGTTTTATTCAATACAGGTCAATTATAAGAAAATAACGAATTAATTTTGAAACAACTAGTAAATAAAACAAAACAAATAAAAAAGCTGACCTATTAGACATTCAGGAGACTGCTTTCAAAATTTCAGAATTTCTGTTCCAGAAATGCTCTCTCAACTTCTTTTATCAGTTCTTTTTCATTTAGGAAAAAAAAAAAAAAAAATCCTTAATTCAAATGGTTGTTGAATACTATAGCACAATGTTGATAAAATATACTCATCAGGAATAAAATAAAATATGCCTCAAGTATCAGTGAAAATACATGTCTGATAAAACTTGATGTTAATCCCCAAGTTAAATTAGKGACTAGAGCCAATGTCAGATGGCTCTCAGACTGACCTGCCACTGGCCAAGGCTGAGCAAATCAGAGACAGAGGTAGCACCTCTGGGGCAATAAATTTAAGGGGAAAAAGCTTCTTCAACTGCAGTCAAAGAAAGGATAGAGAATATGGGGGAGAAACTGCTCTGCAGACACCAAGGTAATTGGAGAAGGAGGGGCGAGAGCTGCTCCAGGCACCACAGCAGAGATTTTTTGAAGCTTGTGGAGAAGATCATGGTGAGGCAGCTGTGCCCCTGCAGCCCATGGAAGTCCATGATGGAGCAGAGATCCACTTGCAGCCCATGGAGTACCCCATGCCAGAGCAAGTAGATGCCCAAGAGAGGCTGTGACCCTGTGGGATGACTGCATTTGAGCTGACTCCTGGCAGGACTTGTGATCCCATGCAAGGTACCCACGTTGAAGCACTTCATGAAGAACTGTAGCCCATGGCAAGGACTCACACTGGAGAATTTAATGGAGGACTGTCTTCCATGGGAGGGACCACAAGCTGGAGCAGGGGAAGAGCACGTTCTCCCCCTGAGGAGGAAGGAGTGGCACAGATGAGTGATGAACTGACCACAATCCCCCATTCACTGTCCCACTGGGAAACTGGGGGGAAGGAGGTAGAGAAAAGAGGGAATGAAATTGAGCCCAGGAAGTAGGAAGGAGTAGAGAAAAGGTGTTCTAAGATTTGGTTTAATTTCTCATTATCCTGCTCTGAATTAATTTGCAATAAATTAAACTTGTTTCCCCTCAAAGCTGAGCCTGCTTTGCCCTTGACCAAAACAAGTTTATAAGACACCAATGTTTTAGAAGTTGCTGAACAATGTTTATACAGCATCAAGGCCTTTTCTTTTCAAGCTACTCTCTCTCCCACCAAAGAAGAGTAGACTGGGGGTGTACAAGAGGTTAGGAGGCGACATAGTCAGGACAGCTGACCCCAACTGACCAAAGGGATATGTCATACTATGTGCTCAGCAGTAAAAACTGGAGGAGAGTTTTCCTATGGTTACCATTGCTCAGAAAGTGACTAGGCATAAGTTTGCTAGTGGTGAACTACTGCATTTGAATTAGCTTATTTATTTTTCTTTTTTTAATTTATTTTTTTTAATTTCTTCTCTTTTGTCTTTCTCTTTCATTTGTTAAATTGTCTTTATCTTCCCCATCATGCTTACAGCAAGTAAGTGGCTGTGCTGGGTTTCGCTCGTCTCTCAATTAATCCACAGCAGAGTGTCACTTCATTTTATTTCCATTGACTTTAATCTGTTACTCTATTGAACTTTGTCATCACCAAGTCTAGACACAATCTATTTAAACTTGATCCAAGAATGCCAGACTGTGTATTGAGAGTTTAACTAATAATTATCCTTTATGTTTCTTTGCTATTAATTAGTTTCTTAAAGGCTTTCTAACTACTCTCAAAGATCTGATTTTTATCTGAGCTTTTCTTCCAGAAAAAAAAAAAAAATTAATATAACCTTCCTCAGGTCAAACTTAYTTTTATGTCATTATTGATATACGAGAGCCTACCACACAGAAAAAAGCACTTATTATGCACAATGGAGGCCTGTGGTAATATTGAAACACTGTGTCAAACCATTTAACCAATTCTACGCCCAAATACACAGAAATTTCTGGTTATGAAGTTGCACATTAACAGAAATTTTTAGTTTGCTTGTATTTTAGTACTAGAATAGCTCTGCCTCCAGAGTTCTGCTTAAAGAATACAGACTCTTCAATCCTATTCTTAAGTGCAATTAAACAACCATAAATGTCTCTAACTTTTTTTCCCTGGTGGAGGAGAAATCAACAAAGATCCACTAATTACAAAAAAGCAATTTTGAAAATTCTCACAGAAGATGGATTTTGCCGCTGAAGTCATCTGGAAACAATAAAAAACATTTACAAAGAATCAATACCTATAGGAAGAAATGCAGGAAATTATTTGTTCTCTCTCTTGTTCAAACTAGGAGTGGATTTAGAAGTGGTATAATTCATAAAATCACAGAATGATACAAACCGGTACATTCTAAGAAGCCAGGCCTGATAGTGTTTAAAATTTTGATATTGAACAAATTGGTTTAAAGCATTAGGGAATATTTTGAAATATAATATGGCTGTGACTTCACAATTTAATTAAATATTTGATAACCATCCCACCGTAACTGCCAGACACCTCTGAAGCTGAATATAGAGAGCAATTAGAGAAACCAGTTGGGAAACTAGATTAAATATTAAGGGATATGTTCTCAGCCTATGTAAATTTACCTACTTCCACTAGTTCTAATGAATCTGTGTTGCATTACACATGCCGAGCATTCAACCCTAAGAATTTATACGCTCATGAATTCAAAGGAAAACCTTGGCTCTCGGTAATCATATATTGTAACTCCAGAATTTTAGCAGAATTGGAATGATTTTTGAAATCAGATTATGTATTTATCATTTGCATGAGGGCAAATACTTAAACTAAAAAAAGTGACAACTGGATTTGTTACAGGAATAGGTTCATGGCATTCYGAAGCTTATATCATGCTGTGGGACACAATACAGAATCTCTGAACACAGTTAAAAGATTAACAAGGACTTTAATTGCTATGGAAAAAGTCAAAGATTAGCATGTTTTATTCTGACCAGTTAAACAGAGCAAACTATGCCTCCACCTAGCTTGGCGTTCAAGTTTCTATCTATCCAGAATGCAGATAAACTCACTGGCTTCTAAATTAAAATTTGCACACTAATTTATGAGTTTATTTATTTATTATTATTATTATTATTATTATTATTATTATCATACATTCCTTGCTGAATCAATATTTCGTTAGAAATTAACTCAGTTTTCAATGCAGGTTACTTTTGAGTGCTTTGATGAGAAAGCAAAGTGGTGTAACATGAAAAAAAAAAGGAAGGATGATCACAGAAGGATCCTCCAGAAAGAAGAATATTAAAAGGAACCATGTTCTTATTCCCAAATAATGCCTGGAAAAGAAGAACAGCATTAGTTGTAACTGGGAGAAATATACTGGCAGGAATATGATTCCTTTTGGTCTCCATTTAGAACACACATTATTACAAAACTATTCTGTTCTCCAACACAGTTCAGAGCCAATGTAATTTTTTTTTCTCTAACCTTTGTCATATAATTTAAGAAACATAAATTTATCATTTAGTGATTTCATTTTCCAGTTAACCCACATGAAGTATTAAAAGTCATTAGAAGAGATAATGGGGAGTTCAATTTCACAACAGTCATTTGAAAAAAGTATTAAATTTAATCAAACTTCCTTTTATGAAGTGGTCTTTGACATTAACTTTCAAAACTGTCCCTGGGATGTACTGAACACAAGTTAAGTGATTTTGGAATACTTCTAGGATGAAGGAGACCAGTTAGAACCATGGCCCTGAAGTCAAGGCACTCAAATCCATTTTTTGCCTGTCACCAGACTGTCCACAAATCACTTGGGTTCGGTAATTCTCTCTCTAACCATATAAATTCTTTGGATTTAGTAAACTTTCTTGGACAGGAACCGTTCCTTACTACATGTGAATTTCAGGCTTTCAGTATTGTCTAGAGACTTGTTACGAATGGATTTTACGAAGGTAATAAGGGTTTAAACCAAGCTTTTGCCTCTGCTCAAATTTATAGTARWTTTTGCTAAGATGGCCAGCACCTTAGCCAGAGTAAAATCGCTTTCATTATAGATTCTTAATGATGGCTGATCTCGTCTATTAAAAATGAATTATTTATTCAATAGACACAAAAACAACAGACATAAGATTCTAACAAACTACACACTACACTGGACAGACAAAGGAGATATTAATAAACACTGTGCCACTGTCAGTAATAGGTTTAAAATATACCAATTGCTAACTACACAGGGTAACAAGAGGTTTCACTAGTGAGTTATACAGTGCACAATATAGATTAATACAATGACCAGCCAAGGACTAGTATAGTCTAGAAGCTCATATGACTTACCAAACCTGAATGGTATGGTGTGCTGAGACTTCTTTCACTCAACTTCCAGAAGAGGAGAATTACTCAAAGCCAGTGTYCTAGCTTGAGGGGTCTTTTTYCTCTCACACTTTTGGGGTGTACAGASGATTTTTTCCAACTTGTGTGTGTCAGAGTGAATCTTTTATACCTTGTAAAGTATGGTGTCTACGAGCCATAAAAATACCAGCATAACCTCTCTTTACAGCAGTTGTTCACTGTCATATCAGCCTGGCATCTATGCATCTGCGAGGCCATGGAAAAGGGAGAGATCTTTTTGGTTTATGCAAAAGAGCAGATAACCTTCTTGACCTTGGTTGGGACTATCTCGCCACAAGACTTACCGCAATCCTTTAAAATGTGTTCCTGACATACAACTAATTGCTAAGTACCTGAATAACACTAATAAAACATGGATTTTTAAAGCAAGATGGTCTGATGGTTCTGTTAAATTATTTTCTACCACTGAATTTCAAATTCAAACAGTCACAGATCTACTGGATTTTGTGCTGTGATTGTGAAATTCTGAACATGTAGTAGCTGAATTCTGCTTTTAATTGGTATAGAACACATCCTCTTCCTTTAAATAAAATGAGTAGACCTGGTATTCAATTGGATTTTCATCAGATTAATTAAATTAGATTTAATTTAATTAACCTGCCTACAGAAAATTTGTGAGGATTTGGCAGTTTGTGTCTATTAAAATTAAAAGGCATAACAAAAAAAGAAACAAAGAAAAACCCCAAAAAACAAAAATGCACCCAACAAACAAAACCAAAACCTTCAAACAAGCCCAAAACCCAAAACAAAACAAAAAACTTAAACTTCCCAAATTTAAATAATAATAACAATAATAATAAAAAACTCCTCAAGTCAAAAAAAACCCAAAACTGCAATAGTATATAGAGTCTATGTGATGTGACTGAGAGCACAAAATCCCATGGTGTCTATGACATTGTTACCTTTCTTAAAAGGACACAGRATGATTGAGTGAGGCATTACTTACCCATCCTCCTAAGTGCTCAGTGAGATGACCTAGCTTTTAACATTGTGTTTTATATCTAGTTTGACTTGCACAAAATGTCTTGTCTGTTTGAGGCTGTATATTAATCTGTAGATTTCTCAAAAGCCATTTTGCTCTATTTCAGCTAAAGAGAAGGAAGAAATTGCAAGCAATTTTTCCTTTTTCTGTCTGAGTGGAAGACTTACTGAAAGTGAAAAAAATTACTAAACCTTGAAAAGGTGATGAAGTTGCAAACAATTTATCATTTTACACTGCAAATTTTCTTAAAATAACAAGCTTCCACATTCAAAGTATAAAGACTCTAACGAACAGACTACACTTTTGTGTCACCTAAAATAAGATGTCTAATGATATAATGAGTACAATATTAGATATAATGCTATGTAGTACTTCAATTCTGTCAATTTTCATCTGTTCTTTTTAAAGAATGTTCTTTTCAATCTGTTCTTTTTAAAACTCAATTTTCTCTTTTCTTCCAAATGTGAAAAATGAGTTACTAATGCATTCTATTAAGTTACCTTTTTAAAGTTTCAATAAAAAGGTATCAGCAAGAAAAGTTATCTAAAGTATAGGGCTTTTATATTTGAGGGGTTTTTAAACAAAGAAATAAAAACCATTAGATTGTCTCTATTTCTCAGTTTCTGCCTCTAACTCTTCTCTAAGTGCATTTTACGTGGTATAATCAGAGAATAATTTGATTTGGAAGAGACCTTATAAATAATCTAGTTCATGGACAGGGATGTCTTCCACTGGACCAGGTTGTTTAGGGCCTCATCCAACTCAGCCTTGAACACTTCCAAGAATGGGGCACCTACCACCCTTCTGGATAACCTGCTCCACTGTTTCATCACCCTCATCCTAAATCAATCTATCCTCTTTCAGTGTCAAACTACTGCTGTCCGTTCTGTCACTATGAGCCTTGGTAAAAAGTCTCTCTGCACCTTGCTTATGAGCCTCCTTTATACACTGAAAGGMCACAACCAGGTTTCCCCAGAGCCTTCTTCTCCAGCCTGCACAAAGCCAGCTCTCACAGCCTGTCTTCATAGGCATCTTTCTATGCAGTTCAGGATGAGGTTTTGTTTTACAGACCCCCACCAAAAGTACACAACTACAGTTGCTAGGATATTTTAAAGYGAAAAATAGACTGAAAGTCAGAGGATGTTGGCTAGGAAGCTGGAAGAGACCATAGTAATCATACATATAAGGTCAGTCAGTACAAAGCAGAACTTGACTCAGTCATTAATTCCCTGAGTTAATTTATGARAACGTGAATGCCCAACGGGATATCAACTCCATTGGCCTGAAAGTGGGAAGGTATTTCATACTACCTTCAGCAATGCTTCCGATGTGTGAAAAAAAAAAAGTGGGATGAGCCCTATGAAGCCTGTGTCCACAATTTATGGATACTATAAAATACTTCTTTGCAGCTTAGTGAATAGTCAGCAGTGAATACTTAGTGAATACTTCTTTGCAGCTTAGTCCACCTTTTGGCAGTGGCAGAACACACAGTATCACAAAATATCCTAGAAAGATTAACTTTCAGTATCTCCTAACATTTCTGCTGCTCTTTACTTAGCTGTATGGCATCTGACTCCTAAATTTGCCCTTCAAAATAGAAATGCTTTCTCTGTTCATATATTCCTCCTCTTTTCCTTCCCCCTGTGTAAAGCTCAACAGGACTTGAACTCAGCAAGTTGGTAATTAATTAAATAAAGTAAAAGCATAACCCCTGAGGTTTGACCTGAGAGAGGAAATTGCCCTGACCGCTCRGTGACACAGAATGTGATTACTGAAAGATTAACAATGGGAAAGACAGCTGAAGAAACCACCTGAATAGATAGTCACAAGATCCATTTCCACTCTATTAGACCAAGAGCCATCCAGCTGGATCTTAACAGATGGTTTCAGTCTCTTGTAAAATATTGAAGTATGGCTTAATTCTATCTTAGGATTTCTACTGAAGAAAGAGTCTCAATTTATTGTATTTTTACTGCTGACAGCAAYAGTCCATTGAAGTGCCAGTGAAAGCACAGGGAGACACTGGGTTACTCTGTCTTTCTGGCTGACTGCCCACAGAGGCAARGAAGTCACTGCTATTGTAATGCAGATGACAGAAAGCAAGGCACACACTGCAGCTGAATTAATTGAAAGGAACTAACTGCACACCCAAATATAATTTCAACTTTAAAAATAAATTTTGGCATAATAAATAGCATCACATGTTCCTGAGRGATGAACACCCAACTGAATTATTAAGCTGTGCAGCACAGTAGTGCAGCATTTCAAAACAATCAGAAAGATTTTTATGCAATAGCCAGTTTGGAAAACCTTTTCCTTTTTTTTCTGTTTTTGTTTGTTTGTTTGTTTTGTTTGTTTGGGGTTTTTTTTGTTGGTTGGTTGATTGGTTGGTTGGTTGGTTTTTTTGCCTTTTAAAAGTTTTTTTTTTGAGTGGGGTGGTTTGGGAAGAGAAAGGGGGAGGGTAGGACTAAACACAGAAATATTAGTCACCTTTGCATTTCCCCAACTCTAGTTCCAAAGAGTGCTCTGTGACCAGAGGACTTTTCTAAGTAAATGGACCGCAATGATTTAGATATGAAATCCACTTAAAGATTTCCTATTGTAATAAACCAGGCTAGGATGTTAAAAAGGGARGAATCCACTCGTTTATTTAAAAACAGCTGCGAATGGGAACCCAGGAGTAGCCCAGGCTCCACTCGACAAGCCAGAACAACAATACAACAGAGTGGCACTCTGGGTGCTCCCTCGGATCCCAAGCTCCTCAGKAGAACCCCGGGGCGGGGCCCCGGGACAGTCTTTATACCCTTCGCCAGTCCGCRGTTGGTTCCACTTGAATCCTCCCTCTAACGGCTCGTATCTAGGGGTCTTATTGGTTCTTAGTCCCGTCCTTCTCMAGGGCGTCGAGTGATAGGTCCATCCCTTTGACCTTCCCTTTTGAAGCATTGACCTCATTTCCATTGCATCACTCCATAGGACATTCTAGAAACCCCCTTATATTTTCCCATTTACCACCCCACCCAGTGGCCACGTTTCAACATTACAACCGTACAACTTCGCAATACCCAGCCCATTAATTCCATTTATAACAATATCTTTATGTGGGCAGTCAGAAAGACCTGAGACTCTTAACTGCATGCCAACTTTATGAAAAATAGCCTTACTGACTTCAGAGGAATTATTCCTTACTTGCATCAGCTTGATAAAAAACAGAATTGCCCCAAAATTATGCTAAAATAAAAAAGCATACTCTCGCTTCATCTCCACGCTTGCTTTGCAGACCTTACTGCAACCTTTCAATAATTAAAAGAGACTCTCAGGGGAACATATGGAAGAATTTTTTTTACAATGAGGGTGGTGAGGCACTGGTTTCTCAGAGAAGATGTGGATGTCCCACCCCTGGAGGTGTTCAAGACCAAATTGACRAGGCTTTGAGCAAGCTGGTCTAGTGGAAGGTGTCCCTGCTTACAGCAGGGGGCTTGGAACTAGATGATYTTTAAAGGTGCTTTCCAAAACAAACTATTCTATAACTCTCATTGCCTCATTGAAAAAATAGAAGAAAAAATAAAAGAACAAAATAACATGTATTATAAATGTGACCTACATGATTTATTGTATTGTTATAAACCATTTATTTTATTATTGTGAAAGGCTCAATATAAAATGGAGAATTTCAATCAATACAACCTGAAAACTTGTCTTCACAAATGATGGTTATTTTGGAAAGCGAAGTAGAGTGTATATTATCTGAAAATTATATTGAAGAAAATATGAAATAATATGTGAAATTCTGTAACAATGACAATGAATAACTCAAAGTTTCTTTGATACATGCTTCCATTAAATATTTGCCTCATGATATTTTGGGTTTTTTGAGCAAAATTGATTGCCTCACTAGTAATTTGAAAACAAAAAAAGTGACCAAAACTATTAAGAAGTTTTATTCTTTAATTCTGTCCATGTTGGGATGATAGACAGTTACATAGTTCTGCAAAGTTTTGGGCTTTTCAGAACAACCCGGGGGGGGGGGAAGCGCCCTGTATAATTATGTAAATAACATGTTTACATGTTTGATTGGAACTAGATTTATGCTGCAGCAAATCATTTACCTACGTTTATGTCCCTCTGTAATTTTTGTCTCCAGATCTTGTGCTGAATTGTTGTTCCAAATCATCCCCCTTGGAGTATTATGGGATTTTTTAATGAACTTCTATTGCTCACTCTAAGCATGATAAATAAAAATTGTATAAAATTCCATCTCATTGCCTACAAGGAAAAAATCTCTAGGTACCCTATATATAAAAATTTCTTTTTAAGAAGAATTTGAGATAAAGTGCACAAGAGCTAACCATTTCTTGATGAAATAGGATATCAACAGATTATCTGACACCAGCTCTTTGGAACTGAGAGCCATAGGGGAGAAAAAAGAGTCAATAGTCCTTGCCCATGAGGACTGTACAAAGACAGTGAGACAGGTCTTTTGCAGTGGGAGACTGAGAAATCTGCATTACTAAAATTTGCAGGTCCAGCCAAATTCAAAGTTTACACTTCAAAGTGCACTAATTTCTGCTACAGAAACCTTGTTAGATTAAATTTTCTTATGTTAAAAAAAATTTGAAAATTCACAATCAAATGATTGTGAAAAGCTCTAAGAATTTACTATTTACTTTAAAAAAATCCAATAGAAAAAAAAAAGCAAGCCAAAATGAATATTAGATGCTCAACAGATTTTCCAGGAGTTCATTCTGTTGATAGTTGTAGCCACATGTATCTTTCAGTTACCAATTATATAATYATAACAAACAAGTTTTCTTGGGGTGGGGGGGGGTGGCAGAGAGTACTGAATAGTAAATGTCAGAATTTTATTTCTAGAAAAGCACTTCTCACAATTTGTCTGCAGATGGCAGCAAATATCCAGTGAACAGCAGTTTTTCCAATATTTATTACATTGCATGTTACTACATCATACCTATGGGCAGATTAACTATAGTATACTTTATTAAAAAATTATAAAAATATTTAGATAATATTCAAAATATGCATCCTAAAGTATTAATGTAGTTAATTTAATGTGTTTTCCTGAGCAAAATAAGTAGACATTTGTGCTGGTTTGAAAGTAAACCAGCACGGGAAATGAACCCCAACACAAATACCTTGAGAGAGATTTTCAGGTCAGAGTCACAGTTTAATAGATTACAATAAATGCAATGATACAGAAAAACTGGCTGTAACACAAAGTCTGAGTGCATTGAGCAGCCACTGCGAATGACCCGTCATTATTAATTTTCCAGAAAAAGGCATAGAGGTGGGTAGAACACACAGTTTGGTTACACCTCACATTGTAACCCAGGACAACATCACATATAGGACAGAGCTCCACAGCTATGGAGTTTCAAGCAGTAAAACAGGTATGATTCTACTTGAAGAGAGAAAAATGCAGCACTGAATTTATCAACTGATTAAATATCTTGTGTCATAGGTGCCACATTTCTCATATCTGCCATTTATATTATTCCCACATTTAGAAATCCCTCTTGGTCATAAAACCATTCTAAATGCAAAAAATAGCAAAGAAATCCTACCGTTCATTCAGGGAAGAAATGTATTTTTGAATTAGCTGAGACACTTTTGCCCTTTACAAAGATTTTTTTCTTCAATGGAGATTGCATTTTAGTATACTTTCCAAAAAGTGGATCAAAAAGTAGGTATAATTTTTATGTTATAACACTTTAGACATAAACTGTAGACCAAATCTAAGACTAAGCAGACCAAGCTACACCTAGACCTCTCTGAGAAGCTTAGAAAGCAAGAGGTTCTCACTGAACCTCATGACTCAACARGAGAGACCAACACCTGATGACACTATAATCCACTGTAATAGATGACAGAGCTGTTATTTAGATACTGCATTGGCAATCTTTAGCTACAGATCAGAAGATTATGATTAACCATAATCATCCACATAACCAGTTGTTACACTCCAGATCCTTAAATCCAGGGGTTAAACTCMAGGTTCCATTGTCTGCTTTAGCGCAACAGATGTTTTTAAGATGGAGTTCATATAGCAGCAGTCTTTCAGCACCCAAAGAGTCCAGCAGATTGGTCCATGGTTTCCAGTGATTTCTTGGAGGCAGCACTTTCCTTCTGTGAGGTTTAGTATTCTCTAGCATTAGATAATTTACACAACTATTTTTGATACTTGCTGGACTTGTAAGCTGGGCTCCAAAACAGCTTGGTGAATTCAATTTAGGCTGCCCTGCCTTTTGRAGTCCACAATCTTACAGGTCCAGATATCTCCACAACCCGAACAAATACACAAGTCTCAGATCACCACTCTTATCCTTCCCACCAACAAGGTTTCAGGGAGATCCCCAGAACCTGTACCCAGGGAGAGAGAATAGGCCAGTGGACATCATGGGAAACAACATACAATACAATTCTACTATCCAAAATGGTCTGGATTACCTCAGGGGTGGGAGTCAAAGGTATAAGACTCATTAGTTCCAATTTCTCCAGCATATAATTTTCAGGGTCCTGATTCAGACCAAAAACCTCTTCAACTTACYCAAACCCTTCAGGTTTTCTCCAATCCAAATCACTTCTACAGCTGGAGAGAACTTTCCAGCTGCCACTTCTGCACAATTACACATCTCTTACCATTACTACATGCTCTTCCCTTGGTAATTTTATGCTTTACCCTGAGGAGATAGGAAGAGATACACAGATTAGTTTATGAGCTCCCAAAACTAAACTGAGGGAGGAACCTTTTCCACCAACWGTGGCAACCAGTAAGAAAATATGCACATCTTAAATATTACAGGTAAACTTACATAAATGTGTGTGAATATAAACATAGTAATAACAATAGTCAAAAATGTGACAATTACTAATGAAGTTATCCAGTACTTTAACAATACTGATGAGTATTCTCAGTATTATGCAGGCAAACAAGTTGGAGTAGCAAGCCATCCTCTGAGACCTTTTCACTTTAATTTGTTAAATAATTAATTTTAAATGTGATTTTAGAATGGTCCTTAGAGAAAAAGACACYCTTCTCTTTTACTTACTTATTCCTCTGGCATATTTCACATTTTGTTGGAGGTTTCAATGTGGTTCCTCTGTGTTCTTTGTTTGTAGTTGACTTGATTCTCATCCAGACGTACATGCAGTCTTCTGGCTGGAGAGGATCTGCTCAAACAACAAACTTGCAAAATGATAAAGCATTTTTCCTGCAGCAGCTGTTCTGCCCCTGCATCTGGTGACAGGCAAGGCATAACACTCACTGCCACCAGAAGGAGGCAGYGCAGGAGCAATTTGCAAAGTTTCAGTGAAAATACAGGGAAACTAAATTTCCCTGCATTTTCAGCGAGCTTTTGAGCATCTTCAAATTTGCCCCCCACTCTCAGCTCACCTTTTGGAGGTGGTGCCAAGAGTTTTTTGTCTCRGTCCCAATCTTTAAATTTTGGCATAAATAAGAGTAACATGCAGGAAAGCCAATGGGGTATCAGCTCCTTCTGGGGCATTGTTTGGTAGCTTGCCACTTCCCACATACTCCCAGTATTCTCATCACGTGTTAGAGTGGGGATGGGAATCAATTATCCCCCCTCCAGCACATTTAAACTTTTCATGAAGCAGTATGCATTCTTATTAAAAGCCCACAGCTGTTTGCCATGTGCCTTTTCTTCAGAAAGCTTTATTTCAGTTCCCCACATCAGTAAAATTTTTCAAAAAGTCTCCGTTTTATTTCCTTTGGGCTGGTTGCAAATTGTCCCCTGCAACTTAGTCAATTTTGTCACAGTGTGTGATATTATCACCATTGGCTCTGCCTTTTGATATGCTAATCCGTTAACCAAAGCGCAGGCCTGAGGGAGATTATCAAAGGGCATAGATTCCAATGAGGCAGTCATCATCTGTGTCCAGGGCGAGGAGGGAGGTAACATCAGTGACATCATGGTCAGGGAGTCCCACCTCCCTCTCTGCCTCCTCATTTTTTACAGGTGGGCAGAGTTCAAGGTGTGGGGAGGAGTCTGGCTTTGGTGTAAACTCCTCCCCAGGGGTGGGATCTTGTTCAGGGTGGCCCAACACCTCCTCCAGGTTGATGGGCATGCTTCCCCCAAGGGTGTTAACCTGTGTCACTAAAGCCCTTTGGCTTTGCACAAACTGGTTTAACAGGTTTCTCAGGTTCTGGGCTAGTTGCTTTTGGGCTAGTTCCCATTCTGCCCTGAGGAGAGAAATGGTTTCAGCCTCTAAGGCAGCTTGCAATTTTAACAGCTTCTCGGCAAAAATGTGCTTCTCTTTTTGGGTAGCCATTTCAGACTCCCGTATGTTTTTTATCTCTTTTGGGACAGYCATCTTAGACTAACCCTGGGCTCACATCTTAGACTGACCACACGCTCCCTGGGTTCCCTGGGTGGCCATCTTAGGCTGACCGTGTGCAACCTGGCCAGGAGGTTTCTTTTCCCTGTTTGCCAAAGTTCCGATTTTCTCCATTGCCACCTGCAGRTTTTGCCAGTTTTTTTCAGAGACAAGCTTTATAAGTTTACAGCAACTTAATTTGGTCATCAATCCAGGTCTATCCATGACCTGATTGCTGGAGAACATTGGTTTTAACCCAAAACTCTCTCTCCTTTTACTGCAGCTGGCAGTTATCTYCACACAAACCACCTCATCGCCAAAACTCAAGAGTGTCCCACCGACTATGCCAATAAAAATGTTACACCCCAGATCCTTAAATCCAAGGCTTTAATTCAAGGTTCCATTACTCTGTTTTAGCGCAAAGGAGAAATCCCCACCAGGTATTCTCAAGAGAGGAAAATCACACAAAAGTTTACTGGCAAAAATACAGAAAATCAAGGAACTTTGGCAAAGGGCAAAATACAACACCGAATTCAATATAAAACACTTATTATAGCATTACTTAGCATTTACTCAGTATTAACTTAGCATAAACTTAACCAATTCAACCTAGAAACCTTAAGATGTTATGTTACCCAAAAGTTCAATGAAAAGAGGATTAAGACAAGGAGAGAGAAGGACACGAGTGGTATAGAAAAACACATGTATAGCTACCAGCTCCTGGTTTCTCATGTGGAGCCCAAGACAAGGCAGAGTCCAGACAGCTGGCCATGTGTGGTCAGCCCCTTTTAACCCCTTGGCCCTTTGTGGAACTGTTCCCCAGATGGGAATTCCAGTCACTTGGCCATTCAGGGGCTGGGTCAGCACCWCTCAGTGTGTGATGGATTGGCAGCGCTGCTGGGGCTGGGGGGCTGGGGTGAGGGCACTGCCTCATCTGAAAGCAAGGCCTGACCTGCCCCCAGCCACACACACACAGGTGTTGGCTCCAGACATTGGTCTAATCCAGTCTCCGCTGCCAGTGCATCCGATTTCTTATGCCTGGCTGAGGATCTTCTCTCTACTGCTCTGCTACACTGATGCAAAAAAAAAAATAGAAGGATTTTCACATACATAGGGACAAATTTTTCTCTTCATAAAGAAGGCATTGTAGAATGTACCATGATCCCACCTGTCAGGTAACCACATTAATGCTAAGTGTTTGYAACTGCTGACATAAATGTTGCTATGAAGTAGAATTAAACTGGACRTGGTGGAGCTAGATAATCTCATCTTTACTGTGAAAGTTTGGGGCAAGTCATTCTTTYGAGGTACCTTCCAATCTGGACTGTTTTATGTTTCTGTGAACATCAATAAACAGATGTGGAAACTCTTTTTTATTTTAGTTTTTTTTTGCCTCCTATGTGCATTGAGTTCTTTCTTGTGTTTTCATGCATCTGCTATATCACAATAACTGAGATCTTTGACCCCATTCTGTTACAAAAATGTTAAAGAAATGTGCATTAAATCTGCAGTGGGGAAAATCTCTCATACTACAAAATTTCTTGACTTGCTCTTGATTCTTTCAGGGCGTCCATCAGTCAGTTGAGTTACATTAAAAAATATTATTTTGAAAAAGCTATGTGGATGAAAAACAGCTAAAGCAATTAGTTCTGTTATATCAAAATCCAAGATAATGAATTGTGCTAGTCTGTGGCCTAAAATTCACCGTGAAATATTGCCTTTATGTACATTGCTGTCAAAATCTTTAATTTATCTTGGTCACCTTTTTTTCCCTTTTCATTTAGAATCCTTGTTTTCTTGTATCATCATCCTTCATGGAACAGAAGCTATGCTAAGGCACATCGAGGAGAGAGATGTAGATTCAAGAGAGCCAGCATGGATGGCTTCACCAGGGGAAAATGCTGTCTGTTCAACCTAGTGGCTTTCTATGATGGAGTAACTACGTCAGTGGCTGAGGGAAGAGCTACAAATGTAATTTATCCAGACCTCTGTAAAGCCTTTGACACAGTCCTCCACGACATTCTTCCCTCCAAGTTGGAGAGTGATGGATTTGATGGGTGGACTGTTAGGTGGATTAGCAATTGGTTGAATGGTCACATCCAGAAGGTAGTGGTCAATGGGTCAGATTGCTGATGGACAGCAAGTGGTGTTCTTCAAGGGTCCACATTGGGATCAGCATTATTTAATGTCTTCATTAATGACACAGATGGAGGGATCGAGTGCAACCTCAGCAAATTTCCGGATGACACCAAGACRAGTGGTGCAGTTGACACACCTGAAGTATGGGATGCCATCCAGAGTGACCTAGACAGGCTTCAGAAGTGGGTCCATGGGAATCTCCCGAGGTTGTGCCAACCCTGGGTATCAACACAGGCTGGGGGGCTGAACAGATCAAGAGCAGCCCTGTTGAGAAGGGTTTGTGGGTGTTGGTGTGTGAGAGGCTGGACATGAGCTGGCAACATGCACAGGCAGCCCAGAAAGCCAAACGTGTCCTGGGCTGCATCCAAAGCAGTGTKGCTGGCAGGGCGAGAGCRGGGATTCTGCCCAGCTACTCTGTTCAGGTGAGACCCCACCTGCAGTGCTACATCTAGCTCTGGGGTTCCCAGCACAGGAAGGACATGAACCTGTTGAAGTGAGTCCAGAGGAGGGAGACCAAGCTGATCAGAGGGATGGAACACCTCTGCTACAAGGAAAGACTAAGAGAGCTGGAATTGTTCAGCCTGGAAAAGAAAAGGCTTAGGGTGACCTAATAGTGGCCTTCCAGTACCTGAAGGGAAAGATTATTTGCAAGAACCTGTAGTGATAGGACAAGGGAGAATGGATTTAAACTGTAAGAAAGTAATAGTACATTAGATATTAGGAAAAAATGTTTACTGGGAAGGTGGTGAGACACCGTAAGAGGTTGCCCAGAGAACCTGTGAATGCTGCATCTCTGGGAGCGTTCAAGGCCACGTTGGCTGGAGCCCTGAGCACCCTGGTCTAGTAGAAGGTGCTCCTGCCTATGGCAGGGGGATTGGAACTAGATGATCTTTAAGGTCCCCTCTCAAGCTAAACCATTCTATGATTTTATGATTCTACAAAAGTTTAAATTATGYAATCTGAAAAAATTGAAGACTTTAAGGAGTATTCAAGCAGAGCATATATCTCTGGATTGCATGCATTCCTCTCAAAGTCATTTGTTCCTTCTTATTGTTGAGACAAARAGTCAACTTTCCTTATAGCTTTCTCTGATGTTTTTTGTTGATTCACTTGTTCCAGAGTTTTTGAGTTCCTATTAAAAATTTAAAATATCCAACCTAAACCAGAGAAAACATTAATCCTGATTGTATGATATTAACCTACACAATCTTTTCTGCTTTCTCAGTCCTCTAAATACTGTGTCTGCCGAGCCTTAGTTGACATTGCGAGCTCCACTGCAGTAGCAAGCCATCAAAAGTTCATACAACTTTCATGTGGCACTGATTCTGATTTCATTTCTAGTTTTCTTTTAAAAAACTCTTTATTTCTGGTATGATACTGTACATCCAATTAATTATTAGTGATGTTTCCCAATATTTTTTTCCAATGTTTATTTATAATAAATTCAGAGGGGGAAAAATGGCTGGCATATATTCCTGTCTTATAATGAGCAGAGTGAAACTGAGTACAGACAATTAGAACATCATTGCCTGAACAGCTGTGCATACTAATACTGCAATTYTAAGCAAACAAAAAATTCCCTTGGGTAGCTGCCAGCTAATCCTGGAAATGCTTAGRCTTACTACATTTTTCCCCGTTGAATTATAAGTTCTCTAGTTCTTGAGTCAATTCCACCTCTGACCATACCTGAGTTTGGCCAAGCTTGACCATCTTGACACCTCTCTCATCTAATTCCAGTTTGAATCCAGCAGCAAGTACTCCTGGCTTAGTTGCACTAACCTGATTTACRCTGCAGTAAGGGAGGCTGTCTTAAAAGAATTGCTGTCTGGAATATTTACACTTGTCAACAAAACCTCCTTATGTAACAAGTTTTTTCAATCATTATTATGAGGCTCTTGGAGAGGAGTGTGTGTGTGTGAGGTGAAACCAAACTTCCTAATGGATTCATTGGAAACTAACCACCGGCTAATCACACTGTGATTTATAAGGAGATACTTGTCAACAAGTCAGTTGATAAGGATGATAAATTACCTGATMTGAATGATCCAAGGAGGGATTGTTTGTCACTCATAGAAGGAAGTTAGCTTGCTCAGGCAAGCTAGTTTTAGTGCTATCTGTGCCTAAACAGAAAGACACTATTTATTTTACTAATCTGGCCACTGTGTAGCTAGGACTCTAAGAAAGGCCATAGATTAGAGCATTCCAGTGTCAAATTTAAAAACAATGTCGCTAYTTAAATAATAAATACACACATAAAGAAATACACTGAAAAAAAACCACACAAAACTTTCAAATTTTTCCTGTGTGCATATGTATGAGCCTTCAGACCATTAAAAGTTGGCTCTTATACACATTCAGTGATTTAATATCTATCAAATCACAAGAATATTTTAAAGAAAACATTACCTTCTTCCTAGCAGCCCTTAAAATCCAGGTTTTTAATTCTAACAGAAAAAGATGAAGCAAGAGAAGCTTTACTGATGATGATTGTTTGCTATTTTCCTCAATAAAGTTACAGAAATCGTTAAAGCAAATGCATGTATTTACTTGCCTAGGAGGCTCCTTGAGATTTTTTTTTCCACTTGGAGAATTTTCTTTTCAATTTGACTAGGTCTGCAGCTGTGCTGCTTTGCAATTGCTGCACATATATCCAAAGACTCGACTAGTAGAAAATGAAACAAAATCTGTCATAGGAGCCTCCTGTTAACCCTACAATGCTCTGTGGAGCCTATATGTCATGCAAGTTGCTGTGAATGATGGACTCAAACACAATGATTCTGGAACATGGGGAATAAAAAGGTTGACATTCAGTCTTCCCACATGAATACAAGAACTTTATTGTCATGTTTGTGTACTTAAACTCTCTCAGTGCAGACAAGTCTGTATAAGACGTATTCACACCATAGAAGTGCTTGTTTCTTATTGACTTTCCCTGTGGATTTATTTATGTAGCATTTTATGTTACAGGAGGGTTTGTCATTAAGTAAACAAAATATCCTGAACTTCTTAAAATATAATGATGGATAATAAATAGTAAAGCTTACAGAGATATGGCATGATTAAAATTGTTTAGAGTACTTAAAATCTTATGTAACAGAAAAATAAGAATCTAGCATTCTTTGTGGCAAGAGTAGGAATATCATGAARTTCCACAAATTAGTTTTTCATTACCTATTACAGAAGAGTAATAGGTACCTGCCTAAAACTTAAAAAATACGTTACCTGCCTAAAACTTAAAGAAACCAGGGATTGATGGTTCACTTTGTTTACAGTAAAAAATAATCACAGCTTTTTCGCCAAAAAACCCCCTCATCCTATCATGGCCCCCTGAATAAAGGGTTTTATTTGTTTATTTTCCAATGGAAAACCACTGGCTTATGCTATTTTACTGTAAAAATGCAGGGTCATTTCAATAACTTATAGAATAAAAGGAAGAGACGGGGCAAATAATGGTGTTCTCTTCTTCCCTTTCCATCAGTGATTTCATTCAACAATAAAATTTCTAGTATTTCATCCACTCTATTTGATAAAGACCTCAAACTTTCTTGTATTCTGTTCAAACCTCTCCATTGTCTTTTTGTGTGTGTGTTTTTCTTTATTCAATTTCATATCTGCTTTCAATGCTTCTATATATATACTTACAACCATTTTTATTTTGACATATATTGATATGGAGATTTCATAAACTGGTTCCGTTTAGTATAATATACATTTAGTAGGACCCATGGTACATTACAGTAGACATTAAGGAAGATTTATATCTGTCCTGAACTCCTGTTCAATTTTTCAGTTTATTGAGATCCTCATTTTAATATTTTATTCAGAAAAAAAGCAGTGTGTAAGAAGTATAGAGAAAAAMTTGGACAAAAAGAAACATATTCAATGGAAACATTAAGCCTAATAGTGAGAGGAATGGCAGATATTTCCACTGTATTCTGTATAACCAGATTAATATTTTGATTTCTCATCTTCTCTAAGAAATTAAAATGTTAATTTAAAATTTTTCATTAATAGATTAATTTGAATATCCTAGAATTTGCTTGTTTATAAAAAATTTCAGAATTAATATTCTGAATGCCTTGTTAAGTTTATATTGACTACTTTTTAAGCATTTTATTTTTACAAAATATGTATATCATGTAATCAATTTACACTGACTAAAACCAAGTGTTTTAATGTCAGTAAACATTTTACTCCTAAAGCAGGTCGGTCAAGTCAGTATCACCTGTTATTCGTCCTTTCTTTTCTCCCGAAGTCCACATAGTGGCCTTCTGAGACTAAAGTGCAGTTTGTTAGGTTTTTTCCATTCAAAATATCCAAAACAGTGAAAGGCAGTGTTTTAGTTTATCAGAGAAGTGTGTTTATGCCAAGAAATTAAGTATGTATGACATGGCCTGGAGTGCAACAAGAGGACATATAAAAATGGCCTCCTAGGAATTTCCAGGGGAGTACTGAATGAGAAAAAATGGCGCTGTTCTAGGAAAGTTTGAGTATTTGGGTTCAGGTGTTTGTCTAGTTTGTTTCTTTTTCTAGTGGTCTGTTATCACTTGTAAAAGCATTGATGTATTCAGATGGTCAAAAACCTTTTAGCAACTGTATAAGCATTTATGACTTTATGTTATGTGCCTGCTAAAATGTGTGAAGCAGTAAGTTTACAGATGCACCGACATTTTTTTGCAGAAAACTAAGGATGGGATTCTTCCTTTCTCATCCTTCAGAAGATCATACTTAATACTAGAAAGAGATCTGAATCCATTGTCTTCATGCCAGAAGCTTTAAAATACCAGTAGTTCCCCACAGCAAAATGCTGAGGGAGCAATAAAAAGTGTTTAGCCAGATCCTATCACACTGTGTCCAAATAAATGTAATTCCATTTTTGAGGCTTCTTGTAATGTTGCCATCTAGACACAACTATTCACAATTAGACTACATAATCATGGGTAGATGACAAGTAAACTGTAATTTAAGTGTACAAGGAAGATGAAATTTGTCTTTTTTTTTTTTTCTCAGAAAGATGCTCCTTAAAGTTCTGTACAGATGAACACAGTCTCTGAGTAGGGATGACATGCAATATCTTTACCTATTTATAAAATTTTGTCTGTTCTGGGTTTCTAATTCATGTGAAGTAAAGAGTGTGTATAATTGTTACGGGTTAGGAAAAAAAAAAAAAGTAATTACAAATTTGTTTCCTTCCCCCCCCAGGGTACCAGGGAGGCTGTGTAGTTGGGGAGGGGCTGGCCGGGAATTGATGGGCGATACTTAAGAACAAAAGGGAGTTATCTGTTCAGCTGCCTTCCACGGTAATGACGCAGAATGGACGGTACTTAAGGACAAAAGGGACCACTTGCCCAGCCCAGAAGCCAGGACAATTCCCTCGATTAAAGAAAACAGRGACTTGGAAATACTGAAGGGGGATATTTCCTCAGAGGCTGAAACATCTTGGGAGGACTACCAGAGACTTAGGGGAGAGGTGGGTGGAGACCGGGGCTTGCCTCACTCCCCACTGTGCGTTGGGGAAAGACGGTCGTGTCTGCAGCGAGTGCCGGTTTCGCTCTGGGAACACTGCACGGATACACTGTGACATCTCCGAGGGTCCCGCCGCGCCACAGGGTTCAGAGTTACGCTGTGACCAACCTCCAGCCGGAGCTGTTCGTCTCGGCTGTTTCCTGCCTTCTGCTGGTCTGTCGGTGGGTGATACCGAGATCCATCGCTCCCCAGTCAACCCTGCCTGCCTGCGCTGCTCGCTGCCCGCTGCCGAGGTTGGTGGAGCCGGGCGGCTGCCCCGTGGGGTCACGCCAGGGGCG
>JACAXG010000112.1:925091-974187 GCA_018881555.1 Amblyornis subalaris | reverse complement strand
ATACTCCTCTGGCTGATTAGTTACTAATCACTGTATTGGAACATTTTAAGGTTAATGAAATACAGAGGTGGAAAAAGCCTGAGACTGAAGGGGAAGAACAAAGAATCTCTGCAATCAAATATTAGTCACACTGAAGAATATAGCAGGTATTGACAACAGAAAGCTTTCATATTCCTATAACTAGATGGTCTCAATTGAACAAACATAGRTGCCTGTGCCCATGGAGAATACATGTCTATACTGCTAAATAAAAAGAGTGTGGGACAATGAGCTAAAGCAATGTTCTTGGATGATCTACACTGCTTAACTGTAAGCTCATTCTATCACTCATTTTTACCTGGTCCCACTAGCTCTCAGCCAAACAAATCTGTTATACGAGGAGATACCCTTAAAAAAACAAACAAAAAAGGAACAAACTCACACTGGTGCCTGCTGCTTCTGGGTCAGGGGACTCCTAACCATTCCTCTTTGGTACTGCAATGTAGACATAAGCAGTGCAACTGATGCTTGGAGGACACAGATCTTCTCCAAACAGAAGACTTAGTTAGAGGAACATATGCAGTAAATCAGTGTGTTTCATGTGCCTTGGACCTCCTATACTGAGCACAAAGACCATGCTTTGCAGAACATGTGGATCCCCACAAAACTAATTAAAGTAATCTCAGCAGACCAAATTGCTACTAGTACCCAAAAATCCTTCAAAATTTTCTGACCAAATATTATTTAAAGTGGTGCTAGCACTTCTATCCTTGACTAAAAAGCTGCATGTGCTGTTCTAGAGGTTATTTATTCACTCTGAACCAGATGAGCTCATCTTTTCAGTCCCATCTTCCAACTGTTTCTTTTAACCCAATTTAAATTACATTAACCAGTGTTTGCTCTTAAAAAATAGAAAGACATCTCAAAAGCATTGGTGAGATAGCATAAATAATACATGCATGAAGTTTTGAAAATACTGCGGTTGAAAAGCACGTCAGAGTTAATTGAATACAAACACAAGAAATTAAGATGCTGTCAGAAAACAAACAAACAAACCCTTCGTGTTGAAAAGGAGAGTAGAAACAAAAGAGGATAATGCATGGACTGAATCTATTTGAAAAGGAAGAAAGAAGTCCACAAAATTATTGAAGAATGCAAAGAAATATTATTCAAAGTTGTTGAAAATAGAAATGTTATTCCTTTATGACAAGCTTAGCAGTTGGACTGTACAGAATAAATAAGTCACAATAAATAATAAATAACTAATATTAATATGTCCTATTCTGTATTAATAGTGAAAGATTTTTTTCCCTAAAACATCAACATCATAATTTTTCTGAGAAATGTGCTATCAAWATAAGGTCCTGTTTATATGTTTTAAGTCCTCTGGCATATATATTGAACATTTCAACATATAAGCTTACCTCTTAAGTAAGTGAACATCAAATGAAGGAGAAAACAAGAAACTTTTTTCTTGACTTTTATACTCTGTAGGTTAAATAATTGAAATGAAATCTTTATAAGGTCATGCTCAGAGGTAAAAGGTCCAAAGTTACTTCTGAAAGTAACTTAAATGAGTATTAATGTACATTCCTAATGTGTAAGCTAATATTTAATGGGTTTTCAGCAGAGGGCTGAAATTTTCTGTGTAATTTCTTTAAGAATGGAACTATATGCTTTATTGACATTATTTTACCCTCTGAGAATTMCAAAATCTTTATTCTCTTCACGAAATAAACAAGTGTTTATTTTGCTGTGATAATCATGGACACTCAGCTGAAACTAATTATAATTTTTAAAAAGCATAAAGTGTTTAAGTCATGCATTTTTAAAGCCTGCTTTCTGGTTAATGAAGAAGTAATGTTCATGAGCCCAATTTTATTTTTTAAGACATAATTTTGCTCCAGACCGTAAGGAACATGGAATGTTTGCCAGGTACCAAAGCACTAATTTCAAGTATATGCACATCAGAGATGTATCTCAGGATGTCATGCACAGGAGCACAGGCATGGGGTCGTGATAAAAGATGGAGGATAGGCTTGGTGGCACTGGGGACATCACAAGTGTGAGCAATTCACCTATGGTCAGCTAAAGAAGTGCTGACCAGGAGCTGGTCAAAATTGGTTTGAGCAGTTCAAAAGTGAACAAAGGCAAACTGTCTGACGTGTAAAAGACACTACAAATTGTTCATTTGGATTAACAGAGAGCTGCAGGCCCATGATGAGAAGCCAAGGCACAGAAGAATATTAAAGAGAAGAAGAAGAACCCCAAGTGAATCCTAGATTGGGAAAGAAGAAACTTTTGGCATAATCAGCACAGTTCCCTAGGTGAAGAACTGCAGGTGCTCAATGTTATCCTCTCCCCTCCCTCCCCATATACATAAGAATGAAGCCACGAGCCTTAGGGTCCAGAGGAGCAGAAGAAGGTGAGCATAGTAGCAGAAGCAGGGCTAGAAACCCAGTGTGGATAAACCAATTTTAACTGCTGATTTATTTTTTTCTTGYAACAATTAGCTATGGACTAACAAGAGTTGGTATTTCTATTCATGAACTGAAAAAATACGTGTTTGGCACTAAGCATATTTTAAATTAAAAAAGAAAAGTCGTGGTGGATAATCTTTGGTATCTTTCTTTAATTACTTTGTTCTACAAAACACTTGGTTTAAAGAATTGCAGAAACCTGTAAGGAATCATAATCACTTAAAATTCCTAAGTATTCTTCTGAACTCAAACAAAATGGGAAAGGATTTACCTGCTTTTCATTTCTTTTTGTCAATTTTATGGAAAAAAATGCAGTTTTCCTAGAGTTAAGTAATATTACTGACAATAATCAAAATAAATGTATATATGTAATATTTAATTTTCATAAATGTAATTAATTTAATAAATCTATGCATCAGAAATCTCCAAGCCCTCTCCATAATAAATAATCACCATGTGAAKTTTAAGATATATTGATTTTAAGAAGCACAAGTATTCTATATTCTTTTAACTTACTTTTTTGTTTAGCAACAGAATTAGTTGGCAGTAGAAACAATTCCTCTTATCTAATAAAACGTTTTTTGTTGTCTAGATAAGTACTTACCATAGAGAACAGAAATCTTGGGACCTTTACATGCTCTGAAATTCACATTTCTATTTTTTTTACTTGCTATCTTGCATTAGCAAGTGGACTCCCACTTTGTCCTTTTTCTTTCCCTCTCTGCGGGGTTGTATACTGCAGACCTGCCAAAAATCTACATAATTGCCCTCTGAGATTATTTCTGCAGAGATGATTTCTCAGTACYTGAAACCTTTCTGGAAAACAGCAGCACTTGAAATCTTCTGTGTCATCTTGGTGGACTAAATATAAAGGACAGAGATCAGAAACACTATATTCATTAACCTGTTCTGTGCTGACAATACTCTTTTCCTTTATTATTATTATTATTATTACTATTATTGTTGTTGTTGTAACTGTTATTATCACTGGCATTGCCATTTATATTCCTTCATTTTCGCTCTGATGTATCAGCAATGTTGCAAACTTTGAAACAGATGCAGCAAAGTTTATATATTGTTAGTGTTTTAGACAGATCAGAGTTGGGTTTATCTTGCTTTTTGGTTTTGATTCTTTGTCTGGGTTTTTTGGGGGGGAGATTGGTTGCTTTTTTTTTAAGTGTGGGGAAACATTCAATTTGCCACTCAAAAGTAAAGGGTTTATAGAAGCAATAGTAAAAAAATAAATACAAATATTTCATTTGTTTGCAAATAAAACTAAGCCATTTTGAGATGCCTTCACTTTCCAGTGTTAACAAAAGCCGACAAATAAGTTTAATTCCATTATTAATAGTTTTGAGAATGGAAGATACTTCCAGATGGGAGTGGAGTTGGAGCACATCTACTTCTACTATATGGTTTATGGCAATATATGAGATTTTGCTAAGAAGGAAACCCAATGTGTTAAGTGTCTCCCAACTGATAATAGGACAATCCTGACAGATAATCAGGATTGATTATATATTATTATAATAATAATTTGAGCAACATGCTCAAATTTGCTCTTAACTCAGTCATTTTCCCACAAATATTAAACATTTTTCAGGCCTACTTGTCAGTTATCTTTTCTTAAAATATATTTGCCATTGGATGAAYTATTATTAGAGACAATATTACCTAATTTTATCCTCATATATTATTCTACTGTTTATAAACCACGGACACAGGAAATTTTTAAGAAAAGGGATTTATTTTCTCTGGGAAAAAAATGTTATGCATAATTATAATCTACATGAATGAAGAAGCTTTCTTGGACTAGATGACCTTTTTGGATGAAGGTGACTTTTTCAACTGCCTGTGCTTCAGTCTCCAGGAACAATTTAAAGCCTTTAGAGTCTCCCTGTGGGGCTTTCAGGACTCTGCCACAAAATCTTTTGTGATCCTTTATTTCAAATTTTTAATTATGTACAGAAGGTCACCCACTTCCTAAAGCCCAAGAACGTCATGTRTGTTGCCTTATCACAGTTCACAAAACCCCCCAAAGAATGTAGCTTATCTCAGGCACTAGAGGGCCTTAAAATTAATATTCATACAAAACTCACATCTTCAGTCATGAAGCCTGAGCAGCATATTTGAACAAGTCATTATGCTATAGTGTTCCTATAGCTAATCGTCTCAGGTAGTCTTTGCAATCTGAAAGACTGCAAAGAAAGAAACTGTTTTGGGAAATGGCACTGATAGTGCTGGTGTAAGGGGCTTTTTATTATTTACTTTTTATTTCTAGTCTTTAAACAGCTTAGACTTGACTGTTTGTTTGTTTTATGGGAAACTATTGTAATATTAATAAAAAAGTGATGTAAGAGAAGACAAGGCACAATAAGAATGTTTTCGCATTATGAGTCCTTCCGTGTTGTTGCTCTGACCTTAAACAATGTGTTCTAAAATAACTTCTAAAGTTCACTGTGAAAATTTTAGGCTCCAAGAATACTGAGATGAGCTCAGTTGGTCAGAGCATACTGCTAATAACACCAAGGTTGGTTGTGAGTTCAATCCCTGTGTGGGTCATTCACTTAAGAGTTGGACTCAGTGATCCTTGTGGGTCCCTTCCAACTCAGAAGATTCTGTGATTCTGTGAMTATCAAGATGTTTGATTTTTCCAGATTTAAGAGGTGACACTCCCATCTTCACTTAGCCGTTTGTTTTACAGGCAATATTTTTTGCCACTATATTTGTGTAGAACCTGGATCTCTAATTGTTTTCAGAACATGCCTATTAGATCAAGCTGTGTAGAACAATTAGGCATAGGCCTGCTTCATTTTTCTAGGTCATTCTCAGGGATATTTGGGAGACAGGTGCCAAGACCCTGTCAAAATTGTTGTGCTTCTCAGAAGGTGTAAAGATAGCTTTTCAGTGCTTGTGGAACTCAGGCAAAAACTAAGACATGTATAAGTTAGATGCTTCCTGAGTAGGTTTGTTTGAAACTAAATTCCACATTATCCCTGTGTTAGGCAGCTATGAATACATGCAAACGGAAAAAATATTGATTTTTTTTATTGAATTAGCTAGTTCTAAATAAGGTAGATTGGGTATTATATTTAGCCYAGCCATTGCAGCGTTGTTTTACCTTAGTTTTTGTATAAGTGTGTGATTCCTGCTTTAAATTCCTTCTTCTGACTGAGGAAATTCAAGCCTCTATCTGCCATCTTCCAGCTAACAGATTCAATGTATTTTATGAAAGAATGTTACTATGAAGATGATGAGAGAAAATACACCCATCCATTTTACTATATGTGCAAAAGTTCGAGGAATGGAAGGATACAGCAGAATAGAAACATCAAGGATTCTTCGCAGAATAGGAGAACAAGAAAGTGCGACCCAACAAAACACTCTGTTGAGTAGCCCATAAACATGTCTTGCTTGATACAAGCTGCCAAGCATTCCTTTCCCTACTGTTTCTTTTTCTTGTAGCCAATAGATTTACAATACTTTGGTGTCTGGATATTACATTTAGTGTAATGGAAGATAAACAAAAGCACTATACAGAATTAATGGAGGATTTCAGATTATTGTTTTCATTGTATTTATAAAGAAAAACAGTTGCAGAAATTTCAACCCATTTGTCTTTCTGAATATCATTGGAATCATCGAGAAGTTCACAGAATGTGTAAGATTGGGCAAAACATAATCTGTATATGATTTTGCTAATGTTGTATGAAATGATTTCAGATAGTCATGTCTATAAATAAAAGGAGATACCATTTTATACAGAAATATGTAAACCCAATATTAGCATATTTCTTAGAAAGTACCATTTAGATCAGGATTACCTTTAGAAACATTAATAGTGACTATATCTGTGATGAGTTAACTTGTATAAAACTAGCCTCTTCAGGGAAATTACATGCATCCTTTGCATTCAGTTGCATGTCTGTCCTTGGAATAGACAAATTTTCTTTTTCTGGTGAAGACACTGGTTCTTACTACGAGTCTTCAGAATCAGCAATATTTCTGGTTATTCTCTAAGGATAAATTTATTCTGCATGAATGCTTTCTACTTCCTTAGTTCATAAAAGTTGTTGGGATATGGAGCTCTAAAGTTAATGGCAAATATAGAATATTCAATAACAACTAATAATAGGGATCTGGAACATCTGCCTCATATTTGACCTTTTCTTTCAGACTAGATATCTGACCTACTTTGAAACTTTTTCGTGAGGGAGACCCATGTACAAGTATTTGAATTTATTCATCATGCCTCTAAAAGGCATTTAAAAAGGTTAAATTTTTCAGATATTTCCTGAATCTGAACCACAGACATGATGCAACTTCTCTTGGACTCCAATGGGGTAATGGAGTAAGCAGAGTTCTATGGATTTCAGGATCCAGAGAACTGGGAGTGTACCCAGTGTGGATTCCAAATGCATATTAACACAAGTACATTTTAGGACGGGTCCAACAGAAGCTCTATTAATTACAATCATAGTGAGAGAACATTTTGACAGCATCTCCCCCACTGGTCCCCTGTTGCCTCTCAAGTATTCACAGAGACCCAGCCTATATACTGTTTCAGAAAAAAAGGGGAAAAAGATGAAGAAAATCAATAATTTAAATGTTAGTAAAGTGAGGTCCTTAAAAAATGTTCCTTCACTCAAAAAGCACTAAGGCATCGGGATCACCAGTAATACCTAGAAATTGATTTTACACCTCTTTCTCACATTCATTTTCATTTATATTCAGAATACTTAGTGGCAGCACCAAGTGCATTTCACACTTTCAGAAAGCAAAGCTAATATTATCTGAGTTCACTGGCATCTTATAGAACACTATATGGATAGAAGCAGATCCAGAGAGATGAGAGAAAAAAAAACTACTAGAATTTGCTGTAATTTCAACAGAAAAAGCAGCTCCAAAGCTTGTGTGTGGCATTTTTCATTGCTATTGACAAGCCTAGCCCATTTTTCATCGTCTTTACATCTCTAGTTCTCTTCCCCTCTAACACCTTTGCCCATTTCCCTTGGACATTAGGCCCRATATTCTTATTGCTGAAAGAGTAATTCCAGAAACTTCAGCATAATGCCAACGTGTTACCACAGAATCACAAAATGGTTTGGGTTAGAAGAGACYTCAGTGATCATTAGGGTCCAAACACCCTGCCCTGGGCAGGGACATCTTCAACTAGACCAGGTTCCTCAAAGCCCCATCCAACCTGGCCTTGAACATGCCCAGAGATGGGGCATTCACAGGTTCCCCAGGCAACCTGTTCCAGTGCCTTCACCACCCTTGCAGTAAAGAATTTCTTCCTAATATTCAATCTGCTCTTAGTTTCAAGTCATTCCCCCTCATCCTATCACTRTGTGTCCCCATAAAACATCCCTCTCCAGCTTTCTTTTAGGCCCCTTTTATGTGCTGGAAGGATGCTGGTCAGGTCTCCCTCAAGCTTTCTCTTCTCCYGGCTGAACAGCCTCAGTTCTCTCAGACTGTCTTCATAGGAGAGGTGTTCCAGCCCTCTGATCAACTTAATGCCCCTCCTCTGGACGTGCTCCAAAAGGTCCACATCCTTCCTGTGTTGTGTCCTCCAGAGCTGGATGCAGCACTCCAGGTGGGGTCTCACCAGAGCACAGTAGAGGGGCAGAATCCCTTCCCTCACCCTGCTGGCCACACCACTTTGGATGCAGCCCAGGATACAATTGACATTCTGTGTTGCAAGTGCACATTGCCAGGTCATGCCCAGCCTCTCCTCCACCAGCATCCTGAAGTCTTTTTCCTCATGGCTACTCTCAACCCCTTAATCCTCTGTCATGTATTTGAGTTCGGGATTGCCTCAACCTATGTGCAGGACTTTATGTTTGGTCTTGTTAAATTACAGACAACTACCTGTGCCTTAAGAGTGAAAATCCCTGTTTTTCGGAGTACAATTAGGGGACGGCATGCAAGATTACAATTCTTGTGCACTGGTAACAGCAGAACTTTCTCATGTGGAAGCTAGGAACAATACATTTATGCAATTTACTGTGAGGAAGGGGATTAACTAGATGTCCTCTACATAATTTCCAAATCTATTTTCCATTATTTATTACCTTTCCTCACCTCACTGCCCCCAGGAAACGGCTTGCCTTTTCCCAGAGCACGTTAATTAAATGCATCAGACTCCCACAGCACAAACGGGTCAGCTGCAATACATGCAACATAATCACATTCACCAAGCCACCACTTCAGAGAAACTGAGTTGCAAAGAGTATTCAAAAGCATAAAAGCCTGACTGCAAGTGGCAGGGCATGTGAAGCATTCAAGGCTATAGTTCAAAGGAAGATTTTTTTTGGTAGAGTTGTGAATTTGCCTTTTTACTGAATATGCTCCTTCCCTAAAACTGCAGGTTATTTTCTGCTGGGGATTATAATGTCCACTTGGCGATAACTATGACTGATAGGCTTAGGAAGGCACAAGGATTAAAATGTGTAAATATGCATAAAAATTCCCTCCATACACCCTGGTCAACAATGTTCCATGCATTAGCAGGCTTTACCTAAGGGACATTTGCTGTATGATTTTTGCTTTTTTAATCCAACTTATTGCCCCCCTTCCTGCGATAAAATGTATTCTTGGCAAGTATAGAAACCAGTAAACAAAATCCATGGCTTACGGTACTGAGTGAAAATTATATATATGGTTTACTGTCACTCCAGTTCAGGCTTCCCAATTTCAGAGAGCCCTTTAGCTGTATTCTCATTCTTAATAACCCAAATATATGTACTCACACCCACACAAATTACTCTTTTACATGATGTTAAATATATGGAGAAATAAAGCAGAACATTAACACATCCACTATCATCTTCTCTCCAACACTTAGGAATTCTCGGTAAGAGAAAATCCCAGACCCACATTCTTTTTTCAGCACTCARTGTCCTGAGTCCTCCAAGTGTGGCATAAGAGAAAGCTTCCTCAGCTATTAGTGCTTTCAAGCTGCACCAATCTCTGTTGTAGCTATGAYGATTCAGTACAATCAAAAGGTACTTGTTGCTGGATCTTGTATTTTAAAGAAATTAAGGCAAAGAAAAATATAGGAAAATACTCACAAAATAAAGATTGTTGTATACTCGTAAAGGTATGAAGCCCTAGAAAGCTATAAAATCAGTTTTATGTTAGCTTGAAAAATTTTAGCACTTTTCTCATGTGTACAAATACAAGAATAAAGCTCTTAAATGTATATTCACAAATTATTGTCACCAACCTACCTTCTCAGAAAGACATTCTCTCATTCAGTGCTCAAACTACCAGAAGCCTGCTATTTCCCTGCATCGKAAAAACTTATTTTAGGGTTTAAATATTTCTTCTTTCACGTATCTGACCTCTGGATCATAAGCATTATTACACTGTAACTTGTTTCTTTAACAGTRGTCTGTTGCCCATTTGAAAAAAAAATCTGTAAGTGGTGAAATGTTATTAAAATGATATTGCGATTTTATATTGAAGACAGTAGTCTCCCAGTATTGCTGTCACTTGCCCCAGTATGCTCATTTCAGTAAACTCTTTGTGGTTACAAATTAACATAAATGACTTTCTACCACTGCCACAGAATATTCTTGGCAGGCTGGTGCAGTATTTGCAAACACGATGCAGTATTTGCCCTTTCTCTTCCATGCAGCACCAAAAAAGGTAGAGGTGAAAAATACAGAAAGCACTTTCTTCTTTCTTTCACTCATCTTGGTCTCTGTCATTTGCTTTCCCAACATATGTGTGCTGTTACTGAAGTTCACTACCAGTTCTGACACGTTCCTGATCACAATATCATTAACTAAATAAAAGCTCARCTTTAAATTCATGTCTTACTCATCCTCAGAATTCAGCAAACATGACATTATGATTCAGTTTGATGTCTAATAGAGGAGATGTCTAATTGGAGAAGCCTTTTGCATGGTYGGTCGTGAAATCTATCTAAAATATCACTTATTAGCATAAAAGATAGGATAAAGAAGTGAAGATATTCTTTTTTKKGGGGGGRAGGGGGGTTACTCAGGATTTCTGTCTAAAAATCAAACCAATAGATTCTTTAGCAGTCTTMGATTATGGTATTCTAAACATAGCTATTCACTTTCTTAAATCATCAGGGGAAAGAAGGGAAGGAATGTTCTATGATAATTAAAATAAATTCATTCTAAAATGCAAATAAGCCGTCACCTTATAGCAGCTTGAGCAGCTAAACGCTAATACCTGTGGCCGGCAGCAACCCCATAAACTTCAAAGACCGAGATTTAAGCGAGTGAACACATGTGCTTGTTTTTCATAAAAGTTTCTCTAGGTGGAGCTCTAGGCCAAACATCTTTGCAGTTACCTTGAAAACTTCAACGTGCTAATTTTGGAGATTTGTTGTAATATCCTCAGTTCACCACATCTGTTGCTATAAAATGAGGTGCAGAGACTGCGCTGACTTTATTTTTTTGTCACTTTATATTCACTGTTTATGTAAAAACGCAATTGTCACGAACGATGAGAGGATTACATACAAAATCAGAGAAGCTGTCAACCTAACAGGACTGCTGCTGCAGTTTAATGGCATATACAGACATCAGATTTTCATGGATCACATTTTAGTTAGCTATGCCATAATGTTTCTGTACTTATGCCACATTAAATAATAATTCACAAAGTTAACAAAAAGTCAATTCTTCAAGACGTATTTGAATTATTGATCTGCCTTAATTGTGCGCAACAGATGACTTGATAGACTGTAAAAAAATACAGATGGCAAAYGTCAAATTAATTTTTTTACTTAGCATATATGTATAAAACCATGGCATACAGTGCTTTTTCAGGAAAGACTGTTAACAGCAACATCTTTTTAAATAAGTCCCAAAAATAATAGTCAGAAATCAAGAAATGAATTGTTTGTTTGTTAATTGGTTTTTTTTTTCTCTCTGTCTGCCAACCCCTTCCCCTCCCCCCCCCCAAAAAAAAAGAAGCTTGGTTTCATAGCAACTTTCTCCTAAAGTTTAGAGAGTTCCCTGGTTTTAGGGTGCTACTGGGTTTTGGGCGTTCTGTTTTGTTTCATGGAGAACTCCTAGACCCTAAAAATTTAAAATAAATTAAAAGAAAGTTATGTTATCATTCTGTATCTTTTTTTTCCATGGTGGTTAATACAGCTATGAACTTGTTTTTCTTTTAGAATGACATTAACCACTATATTTTTGGAAAGTTTCTGTAGCAACAATGCAAGGGAAAATAATATTATCATGGATATCAACTACCATTGAAAGAAAAATATGCCAAAAAACCACTCTGCTCCACAGGGGAGAAGGGTGGGAGAGAAAGYGAAGGGGAGTATTGTACTATCTATGGTGCATAAAAATCAGCATGTTCACATGTCAATTAGCCCACATTTTCTCCTATAAATGTTGTCCTTTCATTGATTCTTRAAATTTCGCTTCTTAAAACAACCTCCTTCTCTAACTTTTTGAGTCAGGCTATTAGGAAAAAACAGTTGCTGCATCTGCTGCATTTGCTTCTTTTTTTGTCTCTGAGAGATGAGGGAAATGAAAGAGAATGAAAATCACTTTGCTTTATGAAATAATTATTTTGCTACTATGTAAAATTGAGTCCTTGCTGAGTCCTTAGCCTAACTGTTACATAGTGTGCTTCTGCCACAYGAGCCCTAGAAAAAAATAGGTAACTTATTTCTATATTCCTGGAACATTTCTCAACATAGAAGATGATGAGAAATGCGATTGAGATCTGAATAAACCATGAGTGCTGAAATTTCTAAGTCCTTTATGCCTCCATACACTTATTTTTATTAATTTTTTTTTTTAATCATATGAGGAAAACAGCAACAACAAAGCAGGGGAGACAGGGCTCTTTAGTTTGTTCAGTTTTGGTTTAAGTTGGTCAAGAGTAGGGTATTACAATGCTTTCACCCTCACAGCTGAGCACTCCAGAGCTCAGAATGCACCCTCAGGTCCTCTCAGTGCTTGCACAAATTGACACAATGAGGAGTTATGGAAAAACTCCCAGTCCAGCATGGACAACRATAACAAGATGACTCCAGGTCCCACAAGAACTACACGGGATGGCAAAATGCCCCAAATTGTAAACCTTGATTAAATAAAGGTTTAAATATGTACCTATCATATGTTCTGGTCTGAATGGGAAGTTATTCCTTCCGAAGACTAAATGAATGAGAGCAAATTCAAATCAATAAAAGCTAAACCTATACAGAGCAACTGCAGAAGGCATACTGGGGAAAGACATATGAAAACAGGAGTACTTATTCTCAGGTGAATGTCTTGGATATGAAGACATACTTTTCCTCTGCTTTTATGGATCTTGATTTCTTCCACCCAGTATCACAACTTTACCAGGACCAGTGGAAAGTAACCCTCATGAGTGCTATGAGCTGACAGCCCAATGCTAAGTTAAAAGATGAGAATTTGAACTTGTACTTGCAGGCACAAAACCCATTAATCTTTCTTTCACCACTCTTTTGTTTGAGATTTAGGTTGGAAAGAATATACAAAGAGTGTAGGTTTAAAAATGTATTGAAATTTTTGATTTAAGCTTAGTTTTTTAATTGTGYGCTGCATGTGGTGAGAGAACTGACAGCACGCAGAAACTTTTCAATGCCTTCTATTAATCAAAGCAAGAAAGAATTAAACTGTTTTGGAGGTGAAATCAAGTGCTATTTTGGATTGTAAACCTAAAAAGTCCCTGAATAATTAAGTCATCACAGGAAGTGGTGATAGGTGAAGGAAGGAGATGAAATCATAGCTTGAAAAAAATACATCTGCAATACATAAAAACTTCTAAAACAAGAGCAGCTGAGAATTGTTTTACTTCATCTCCACTAAATTGGTGAGTACTCAACACACAATTCTTTGTCCTTAAAGAGCACCTCTCTAATAAAAATCACAATGCTCTGGTTGGGATTCAGTTTGTCTTTTCAGGTACAAAACTACATGAATAACACACATAGTAAAGTCTCAGGCAGCTGGGACACCACCTATAAAATTCAGTATCTGTCTAACATGTAAAGACAGAGACACTTCAAAGGAACAAGGATAACAACAACAACAACAAATATGCACACACTCTAAACCATCAGTGAGAAATAGGTTTACACTATTCCCAGATAAAGTTTTATTGTTCTGACTTTAATGGGCTGAAGAGTAAAGGTGTATGTTTGAAATCTAGCTTTGCAACCAAATCAGAAATATTTTCTGCGTTTGACTTTTTACCACCATTATTGAAGTTTCCATTGCCAGTGATCTGCAGGTAGGTGTTCAATAGCACTCTAATTCTCAAGCAAAAGAAAGCACAGATGAAACATTAGATGTGTGTTCTAAGGTGAAATTCTCTCTAATGTGCTCTCACTAACCACTGGCAAGAGAGACAGACTGAATGGTACTAGGATTTATGAAAATCTGTGCAATATACAGAGAGACAGACTTTTCCAACTCATGTTCTGAAGATTTGAACCTTCATGTAATATGCATGATGTATATATTTGGTATGCAGGAATAAAAATATGATTAGAACTCCTTAAAGAGATGATTGGTCAATTGCCTAAGTAAAAAATTAGAAGTCTAGCTTGAGATAGTCCCCAAGGCTTGTGCTACTAAGTACAGATTAGCMTTCTGGTAGCATTTGTATGACTCAAAGGACAATGACAGGAATTAGTTGGATACAGGAGGGAATTGCTGTCTGCTTGTGACTGAGATAATGATTTTGGGATGGACTATGAAATGGACAACTTCATAATTAATCAGATTGAAAGAAAAATCTGTTTCAACATTAAGGATGTAAAACTTTCCCAATCAGTTTTTAAACTGACTGGCAAATGTTGTACTAAGAGGATATGAGGGCATCTGTTTCAATCCTATGATTCTGTAATACTTTCAACTACATGTGAAAGGTCACAGAGTAAGCATATCWTAATGTAATAGAATTATACACATTTTCTTATATACAGGCTTATCTTAAACGATCCTGTTTGTTCAGATACCCTTTCAAATCTTTATATTAGGCTTCCAACAGATATTACCACAAAGAGATAACAGTTTAAGGATTGTTTATAATTTCGCAGTCTCCAAATTGAATAATTAAGTGCATAAGTAAATATGCATTAATATTAAGACAAGACAGGCTTGATAATACTGCTTATGTAGTGGATTTTCTTTTCTCCTACCCCCCCTCCCCTCTAAAGTATCTATAGTTAACCAACATATCATTCTTTTGGATTGTCTGACGTTATAAATTGGAACCAAATGAAATCAAACATCAAGAAAAGAGAAAACAAACCCCCCAAACCAAAACACAAAGCAGTAATTAATTTAACATTCTATGATTCATAGCAGTTAAAGATATTTGTCCTTCCAAAAGGACAGTTGAAAATCAATATGAGCCTTAGCAAGTTACATATTTCATTTCTACTAAAATAGTGTACTACTTTCAATYGTAAAACTGTTGAGGTCCAAAGGGACCTCTGGAGGTCATCTAGTTCAATTCCCCTGTTCAAAGCGAGGTCATCTAGAGCAAGTTTCTCTAGGCCACATCCAGCTGGGATTTGAATATTTCTAAGAATGGAAATTCCATAACCCCTCTGTGAAATCTATTCTAGTTTTCAATCATTCTCAAAGTAAGGAAGGGCTTTTAATGTTCAGGTGGAATTTACTTGATATTTGTGTCCATTGCCTCTCACAGAAGAGTAACTACCTGTTACTGGATACTACCGAGAAGAGTATGGCTTCATCTTTATTCCGCCATCAGATGTTTATACAATTTGATAAACTCTCTCCGAGCCTTTTCTTCTCCAGCTTTAACAGTCCCAGTTCTCTCAGCCTCWTCTTGTTTGACAGATGTTCCGTTTCAAGGGAAAGAATGGAACAGTAAGTGCCGCATATTTCCTTCAGTTGACGAAGAGAATATGGAAAAACAAAGGAAAAAAAAACCAAAAAACCTGCGGATTTCAGATTCAGATTAGGACAGATTAAAACAACTAAATGTAGGTGTCTTCCTTAGGTGTTCTATATGTTAGAGCTCATCATCATTAGTGAAAATGGAGGATTTAATCCAATGTCCAAATATGAGCTCCTTTCAATTTTCTGCTCTATCTAGGCCTACCTGTACATCTCAAACAGCCTAGAATGGGATATTATGTACTACAGTGATATAGTAGGATAAACATAGGCAAGCAATGGCCTGAAGGAAGGTGAAACATGCTCATTTCAGTATAATTAAGACAGCAAGGCGAACAATTCACTTCTCACTAAGGAAAGTACCAGAAATTTGATTTTGTTGCTTCGACTCTATGTCTGAAAACTGCTGTCTTGGCTATTAAAAAGTTTATTGCTTTAGATTGATCTGATTTAAATGAAAGATAATCTATTTATTATCATTATTTTTATTATTATTATCAGAATATTTGTGTATGTTTTAGGATCCCAGTTCAATAGAGTTAAAAGACATCAGTTGACTAAACTACAGTAGCCAAAATGTTATTAAAAATAAAAACAGAGCTTACAGAGAAAATTTAGATATTCATTAATTGAACACATAGTGCTGTTTCTTCTTTTTTTCTTTTTTTTTTTTTCACTTGCAGTACATTCTATACATTTGTTCTCCACTTATCAAGCACAATAGAAGTGTATCATTAATATGTTTCCTGTAGGACAAAAGTATGTCCTTCCAAAAGGACAAAACACATAATGGCATTACAACCCGGAAAAAGGTGATCAGCCTCCTTGGAAATATATAATATTGTATTAAAGGTTAAGTTTGGTCAGGTTCAGTACAGGTGACTTGTTCACCACAATACTTGTGCTTGCATAATGGCAAGCTGAATTACTTAACTTTCAGTAAATTCAGCCAAAAGAAGTGTATTTTTTTTCTTTTTTTTTTTAATAAAATCTAAAGAAATTAAGTTTGGAGATAATGTTTGTCACTTTAATTGTCACAGTCATAAAGAACTTCTTTTAAGTCATTAAAATATTTTTCTGTGGTATATTCAACATATTAGACACAATAACTATATTTAGCAAATTTTGGAAAGATGCTTGCTATCTTTTTTATTGTTAAACTCCCTTGAGCATTTGTCTTACAGTTAGTAGCTTTTCACAACTTTATTCTTCATGTTGGCTTAGGATGTCATTACAGAAAATTTTTGTTAGTCTAATAAATTAGGATTGCTCATAAATCTTACCTGTTCACATTGTTGAAAACTACAATGCAGTAAAATTTACAGGTTTGTAAACAACTACTTTATATCTGTCTCTTACTCAGTAGACCTATTTATATGTTAGAGTGCTTTCTGCCACTTCAGCTGCTTTGTTAATCTCAGAATGGCACAATTTATCTTTTCCTTAGTTTTACTTTTTTGCTTCAGTACTTAAATTACATGTTATAATGATTTTTTTTTTTTTTCACAAATTGAGTGGATGATTTGTGAGGTAGAGCATTCTTGACAAATTAATACAGTTTTATATGGTTGTCTCTGAACATTTTATGTGTTTATATTATTTTCACCTAATATAGGCTTGGATTTACAAATCAAGGTCGTTTAAAGCAAGATAAAAGAAGTGAACTAGTGGGCAGTACTGTCAGGCTGTAAAAAGGTAACAAAGTTTTTAGAAATGAACTTGACACAATTCACAGATATTTTATTCTCAAGTACATGTTATGCAGATGATTGAAATTTCAGAAATGTCACACAACCAAACAAACTGAAAGTCAGCAACATCCTGTTTACATTTCTAAGCTTTTAAAAATTTGTGAGGCTCTGAAAATTCCTCTCTTGTTTTCTACTAAGAGTTTCCTCTTCAAACATAGTTTCACACTGAACAAATAAGAACAGCTCACTCTACGAGTCACTAATAGTCTCACCAGTTATTGATTATGGAAGTTAGGTTTGCTTCCTGTTTTTTTTTCTAATGAGTTATTGTGGATTTCATTAATTTTCATTCTAATATGTAACCCCCAAACAATTTTTGAATCCCTTTCCCTACCGGTGCAGTCACCTGTGTATTTCATTCTATTGGATATATGCAGAGAAGCATATTAGTATTTGACTAGATAGAGACAATCCCATAGTAACTGAATAATTTTCAGATATTTACATATCTACATTGTTATCCCTAGCAAATGCTAAACTGAGCTTCAGTGAAATATTCAGTGGTTTCCCTATGTTTTTGAAGGAGCATAAGACATATACAGGAAAGCACAGTTTTTCTGATTTCTGGTTCAGTCTTTTGGCCATGAGTACACAACTGTGTGGTCCAACCATTCACAGAGTCCACACTACAGTGTATTTCAGCTGCAAGAGATTTAGCTTTGCATGAGCTGGTCTTAGGAAAGAAACAGACTAGTTTGGGCAGTTTCTCAGGTTATCATAGCCTGACCTACTATTGCATCTGGACAGCAGTCATTACCTTACATTATTTTCAAAAAACTTAGGTAGCCTTACTCTGTTACTCTGTTATCCAGTGCAGACAACCTTAAGGAATTAGCTGGAAAAGCTGRGAGGCCATTGGTAGAAATCTAGTCTACAAACTAAACCCTAACTTTATGGACACTATTGTATTTTATTCCTTTCCTTCACAGTTAGGGTAGAAAAAGAAAACATGTTTTCCTCAAGTCTTCCCCATGCGATGCCTTCTTCATACGGCTCCCTTGCCTCCTGCAGCCTGAACTGCCTGTATCTCTTCTGGAGATATGTCCACAGAGGCTTGCTACAGACAGGCAAACAGATTTATGGTCTAATCACTGGATTTATGAGCTATAATCAAAGTCTTATATTCTAATAATTTTTGGACACAAGCTACTTGTGCTCAGAAATGTACAAACATGACACAATGGATGATAACTACAACTATATAAATAATCATAATAATAAGCATTGGGAGTGACTATGATGAAGGATGAATGAATTTCTGTCAATCAGAAATTAAATTTTCTGCCTTTAATAGTCGATTTCACAACTTCTCCTCCAGTTCTGTTTTCAAATTTTGAGGTATGATACCCAAGAGGGTCACAGGAGGATTCAAAGAAGATTACAAAGTGTTTATACTAATTGGGTAGCATTAATTACCCAGCTGTTTCCAGCAATTAAAGGCAGTTAGCTGTTCCCAGGCTAATGGTACACTTGTAGACAATAATTAGAGCAGCTTCTTGGAGCACCTAAACAGCAGTCCTATGTTTTGAGAGGGAAAAGAGCAAAAGGTTTCATCTGAAGGATTTGTCTTCAAAAACGGAAGGAACATAAAGGGACTTGAGTTGCCAAAAACATATAGGAGAAGCTGATCTGCTGAGAAAAATATTCATAGTGAAATTATGTTTTCTAAAAATATTCATTTAGATGTGAAACTGTGGTCTAGGTTTGGTCACACAGCTCATTTAAACTGGTTGGTAAAAGTTTTCTTTGTACAAGCACATTCGTGTTCAGGTCACAAAAGCCYTCTCTTTTCATTTCTCTTTTTAGGAAGTACTTTATGTTAAGTTTAACCTAAAGTCTACTACTTCTGTAACTTAAAATCTAAACAATGTCTTACCACAGAAGCAAGTCTGCTACAACAGTTTATGAAGTATAATTACATGAGAGAGACATTTAGACATTATTTAATTTTCTATTCATTTTGATAATGCAATCTCTTGTGCCATTTAAATGGTATTTTCTACTTACAGGACTTTCTATTATGTAAAAATCAGATATCCAATCACCTATTTCACGTGGGATCTTAAAGTGATATTCAGTTTCAGTAATTAATGTTTTTTCTTCCAGTGCTAGTTACCTCAACAGTAAATAAACACCCAGGAGAGCAGTTTCTGCTGAGATACAGCAAAGGGTTTAAATGGAATTTGTGTTATTCTGCTGTCCTGGATCATCATATTCTTATAACCTGTTAGATATTCAAGCATCTGAAAAATGAAGGGGACTCTCTAGGGTTCCAGTTCTCAGCATGTGCAGGATCACAGTATTGAATTCAGCACATCACAGGTCTAAATAGATGCTCTTTCACTCTTTTCACACAGCAATTTTGAAAAATGCTTAATACCTGCGAATAACGGGTACAAGCAATTTCACTTATAATGGTGCTAATGCTGTACAGGTTTCACACAATAAGATAACCATATGTGGTGCCTAGGCTCAGTTTTCCCTTCATTCTCTACTGCTTCTGCCATGTGCATGTCCTAACTACCCGCCTGGAGGCATTCTCTGTACTCTTTCAGTTACTTTGATTGAACTGTTGAATTTAAGATTCATTAATTTTATAGCCCAGTGAGTGAACCATTTACTTTGAAAGTAGGAGTCTCAAATTCTGCTCCTTCTCCTCTTTCTCTTTCAGTTTCTGAATTAGTATCTCAGTTCCAGCAATATAAAACCAATCATTATGTACAAGGTAGAGAGTACCACCATTTCTGGCAAAACAAACAAACAAGCAAACAGAAACAAATACAAAACAACAACAACAACAAATAAACCCTTTTAAAAGTAAAGAAAGAAACTATAATTTAAATCCAGAAGTGGATTAGTGGCTGTAATCTCAGTTTCTTCAGCAGACATCTGTCATACGTTTGCAATTAAATCCCTAAGAAATTGTAGATAACATCTTCTACCTAATGACTAACTCAAGCACCCTTTTTCTCAGCAAGTCTACTATTAAAAAAGTGGTAAAGCGATTTGATGGAAATATAAAATGTCTCAGAAGACTGATTGCTGAATTAATCAGCATATATRTATAGATTCAGAGAAGACTATGTACCCTGAACTTAAAGCGTTTCCATGGAAATCAATAGACTCCCATCCTGTGTCCATTCTGGAGGCCTTTTGCAAGTTCTACAAATATTACAATCATATCTCCTTTGACAGATGTAGGTAGGATTTGGAGAATGCACCTAACACTCCTAGCAGAGGATCCTGTCAGTAACCCCACAGTGTGGACTGTCTTACCTAGGACCCAAGGTGTTATTATTGTCTTAATTTGGGACACAATAAAGTGGATGGCCCTTAAAATAGATCAGCAATCTTTTTTGAAAGAGAAGGGAATTTTAACTCTCCAGAAAAAGAAGACATAAAGAAGGCCCAGATGTCAAATAGACTGGTCTGAAAGGATTCCATGAGGGCTTACAGACTGGTGATGAGTGCAGGAGACATGGCTTCTCTGTGTCTGGCAGGGATGGGTACATCAGTGCCAGAATGAGAAGAATGTTTTTCTTTCAAATAGCTTTACCTTGGGCTGATATATGAACATGCCTACTGGGTGGTTATAACTCTGAGCAGTGTGATGACCTTTACAATAATGGGCTAATGTTTGATTTCTGTGTGAAGTATTTGCTACTGGCATTTGACTGGTGGTGGTCTGACTAGTACAGCACTGATTAATGTATGTCTTGGAATTGTTGTACAAAACCTGTAAACTTTTTATGAAATAAATGCGAATTAGATGAAAATAAAGACCAAATACTGAGAAAAAATTAGAATTCYAGTGTCATGAAAATAATTTTCTTTTTGCCCATGGAGGTGAAAGAACAAATTTTAGATGACTTTCTTTAAAGAGAAAGTGAGAATAGCTCCAAAGGCATACACATATACAGAGGTGAAAATGATGGCAGTTTTATTAAAACCAGAAAGGATTGACATATTATGCTGAACTACCAAAGTATTCCGTTTCTGAGACTTGGAATTTGATTTTCCCTAAAAATTTAAAGAATAATTAAATGGCAATTTCTGAAAAACAAAGCCTAGGTGGAATACTGATTCCAAAAGGATGGCAGAATTTATGGGGTCAGATTTTGCTCAAGACTTTTACTCAAGATGTATTTTTTCTCTCAAGAGTGATGGAGCTACAAAGTGATTTTACTCAAGGTGATTTTGCTCAAGATTGGTGAGGACTGAACAAAGAGAACAAAACCTGTACTAATTACAGCCAAAGAAACACAGTCCTCCAGAGGACTTACAGGAAAATTTTATGAAGCAAATTAATAGCAGGTAGGAGACAAATTCTGAAGGAAAATTATTTTTAATTGAGGACAGTGTTTGTCCTTTATTCATTTACTTTTACTGCAGTACTCAGACTTACCCAAAAAAGGACATTCCAGTGTTTCATCATTCCTAATGGCAGCAAGTCTAATATTGCCTCAATCCATTCCCAATGTCTTGTAATGTTCAAACCATATCTGTCAATTTTATTCAAGAAAATGGATTTCAGCAACATGATACTAACACCACACCTATTCCTCAGGGAGCAAGACTGTCTATGGATTTCATAGCATGTTAGCATTAGTCTGTTGGACAGGTTCTCTTCTCTTTCTCTCTTTATAAGCTGCAGCAAAATTTCAGTTTGCCCTGGGGCTACTAAATGAAATGAAAATAAACTTACATCAGATGTTTAAAATCAGTAAGTAGAAGTAGTGCTAAGTCAGAAAATATTAATGCCAATTTGCCATGTGAAGCATCATTCAGGGGAAAAAAAGCAAACAAACAACAAAATACTCTAGATTCAGATTTTCTATTATACTCCAAACACATTCTGTTATGGCTGGCTTTATGTCCTCTAGAGTACCCTGTCTTTGGAAATAATAACAACAACAAACCCTCTCACACACTGTTTGCTGATGCCCAAAACTAATCTCTATTCCATCTCTATTTCCAGCTCTTGCAACACTCTAGCTTAAGTAAATGGACTACCATCCTGTGTTTTTAAAGAAAATGTATTACAATCAGATGCATACTTTATGTCAAGGATAGATACCTCATTATTGGTAAGATTAAAAATATATCTTGAGCAATGCAAAACTCTGTGTTTGAACTTTCTGAATACAACATACAATTAGTAAACTTCAAAAGAGGAATACAGAGTGGTTTCAAGTCACCTTCTCACCGTTACTGAGATCAACCATCAGCAGAAACACTCTTCAAGCAATATTTTTGAGTTATCTTTTACAAACACAGTAATTTGTTATATAGTTTTGATCAGCTATATTTGTGCAGTTCTGCTATGCTAATCATGGAGAAGGAATTTCATGTCAACATTAATGTTCTTGGGTACACTGTCTGCTCATAGCACAGGAAAGAAGAGGTGAAGAAAAACATCCATGCTAGGCCTATGATCTTTGGGGCTTTACCATCAAAGGGAACATCCCACAGACTTTAACATTTTTAGGGTCTTTAGATCAACATTACACACTTTATTATATTTTTCATAGTTGAGTTACTCAATTAAGAGTCTTAATAAGTCACAAAAGGAAATTTTAAAATCGGTTTTTCAGTGAGAGAATCCTCTAAGAGTGAAATTTTCGAATACCTACATAATTTAGGAACACCATTTCTATTGAAAAATTATAAAAAAATTGCACAGGGATATCCAGAGTAATTAAGCTACAACAAATTCTCCTCTTTATTGTATGAATTGGATTGTTCTGTCCTACCACAATGGAACCGTTTCTGATTAAAAACTGCAACAGAGACTAATTGGTAGTTTACATCCTTCATACTTTCATATTTCACTTTTGTGTGTCACATTTAATGTTAATGCAGTGCAAATTCATGTGCAAACTATAAACTTTGTTCCAAACTAGTCTGAGGTAGTGTTTACACTACCTAAGTGACACTAAGTGATATATGCACATACTGGATGAGAAAATACAGTTTTACTTCTAACGATTTCAAAACTCAAGACCACTGCCTTTTGGTCACTTACTGACACTGTCTAAGAAACAGTTTGGAGAAGGTATATCCTTACAGAAATTCAGTCTAATAAAGATTGCTACCTACAACAGCTAAAACTGTGGAATAAGCCTAACTAAACATGATTAAAAKAAGATTACTTTTTCCCTTGTCTTGATCAGTAAAATTATTCTAACATACATATGGGAATCAGAATATTTTTTATTTTTCCACTAATCAGGGACAGAATCAAAATATTAATTGAGTGGATCGATGACCTAAATTATCCAAAACCCCAATTTGTCTCATGTGAAATAAAACATACACAATTAGGATTTTGGTTTTATTTTTTATACTTTAAACTTCCTCAACTCTGAAAATACCAGCTGCATCATAATGTTATAATGATAAGTAATGGTCCTCTSAAGTGCTAGAAGGTTCTGCAACTGCAATTATACCAAAAATAGATAAAATTAAATRTTATGATTCATCTAAAAAAGAAATATTCATTATATAAAAATAATTGCTGAAAAACAAAACTTTAACAAGTATTCTGCTATTGGAATATCAAGATAATAAATAAAAAATGTTCAGAAAAACACAGAATATTTCTTATATGTGATAACATTCTAATTTGATTTTCTTGAACATCTTTTTTCAGGGTAAATTGTAATTGGTTATAGTTGCAAAGCTACAGAGACTTTTTTATTTTACAATCTCTAACTTGCTTTTTCATCTGAGACGTAAAACCACTTCAAAGGCAAAAATACCCCCTAACACTTATTCTGAAATATTCCATGCAGCCAAGACTTCGTTTCCATTGTCGAGAAATGGCAAAAAAAAAAAAAAAAAAATGAAGTGTCTCAGCAGTGTTGTAAGATTGCAAAGACTTGTTTAAAAGGCACAAACTTACATGAAGAGGGTAAGGTGAACTATACTATGTACGCTACACTAAGATTCCATGTGACTAAAACGTAATGTAACTTGCTACTAATCAAATCAGAGTAGGACAATAAGAAATAAGAACAAATCTTATAAACACCTTTCCCACACCTCTCCCTTCTTTCTGGCCTCAACYTCCCTCCTGATTCCTTTACCTCTTCCCCAAGTGGCAAAGGGGAATGGGAAATGGGGATTGCAGTCAGTTCATCACAGAGTCTGTGCCGCTCCTTTGTCCTCACACTCCTTCCCTGCTCCAGCATGGGGTCCCACCAAGGGGAGACAGTCCTTTATCAACTTCTTTAGCATGGGTCCCTTCCATGGCCCGCAGTCCTTCTGGAACAGTCTGCTCCAGTGTGGGTCCTCCATGGGGTCACAAGTCCTGCCAGCAAACCTGTCCAGTGTGGGCTCTTCTCTTCATGGGCCCACAGAGACTTCCAGGACCTGCTTCAGTGTGGACTTCTCATGAAGTCACAGCCTCCTTTGGGTACATCCACTTGCTCCAGCATGGGGTGCCCCATGGACTGCAGGTGGACATCTGCTCCAGCGGACCTCCTTGTAAGTTACATAAGTCAGTGTATTGCATTCCAGCAGTTCAGCACAGAATTCATACACAACAGCTGAAGAGAAAGTACTAGAAACATGATGAAAAGTTATTTCATAAGCTATTTTACAAGGAAAATCAGGGCCATTATCTACTCTTTACTGCTTGGATTCTAGACAGTAGCTGTAACTTTGAAATTTAGCAAATCTTATGCAATTTTTTTCAATGTTTTTTCACCTTGAATTACCTTTGCACATTTTTTTTCATGATGTTACAAGCATTCATTGTCTCAAACTATCTTGAAATACTTTCATGCTAGTACTTTGCAAGATGATGATATTTATAATTTGAAAAAAAGAACAAAGTTTTTATAAAAATGCTGCCCAAACCAGACTGAGTTGAGCTATTTCTCTTTAAAGCTGATAATAATTTTTTTGTGTGTTGCAATTGTGTTATAGTGTAGGCTATAGAATTGTTGTTCTTCCTTTGACTGCCACATGATTTATGATCCAGATCTTTCAAGATTATAAAAAGAACCTGTCTCACAAGTGATTTTAGTTTTAACAAAAACTGAGTGGGAACAAGGTTTGGGTCAATCGCTGCACAGACTCAGAAGAATCTATAAAAACTTACACAGACAGCTCTATACGTGATGGTCTGCAAGGAAGTTATAAACTTAGTTTAAAGAGMTGACAGAAGATCAGAAAGATTTTCTTCTTTATTTTTTTCCCTTTGAGATAACTCAGTTTTTCCTTTCATACCACATACAGCTACAGTTACCTGTCTAAAAAGGTGTAGAAAAGTGTCCTTCAAAATGCCAACTCAAAAGTCTGAAATTTGTTTGATGCCAATACTAAAATACTGTATCAACCTTCAAAATATGAAGTTATGAAACATTATGTCAAATGAAACCAAAATACTTGTGAATTTTATATGTAAACTGAAAATGGAAAGCTTATTTTAGAACATGAATACCCATAAATATGAAGAAAACATTTCTATTGCTATTGCATTTAGTGGTGCGAGCGACACTTTAAAAGTGTCACTTTTTAAAGTAGAATTTGTATTTTTGTTTGTTTGTTGTTTGGGGTTGGATTTTTTGTTGTTGTTGTTTTGGGGTTGGTGGGTTGGTTGGTTGTTTTTTTTTTTTATTTCATAATATTCCATGGAAGGAAGTGAGGAAAGGAAGTAAGATTAAATAATACTAAGCATGGACAATTTGTGCTGGAAGGAAAACTTTCTGAGATCTGTGAGCATATGAAAATGCTGCATCTTAAAAGAAAGACCTGGTATAATCACACTTAAAAATTATTGTCTGTGTCTGACTCCTGAAAGGATCACTTTTCCTAGTTTTCTCTGGTGTGTTGAGGCCTCTGTTCCTTGGTTTACTTAGCAATAGGAGTTAGAACTTTGAGTTAGAGGAGTTAGAACACATTAGAACTTTGCCCAGTTTTGACCTCACACTCAGAAAACTAAGACGTTCTTTGGAAAACTAATACAACAGAAATCTGGAAATTTCTTCTCAATACTGTTCAGAAAATGTGAAGCCCATTCATTTGCTTTCATATTTGTAAAGGAGTTTGGGGTAACTGCAATCTTTTCCAAATTTGTAATTATCTCAGTTATCCATTAAAAAATATATTTTGTCAGTACCATTCTGGACAGATGTAATTTCTTTGATTTTAAAAATATCATCTAGGATATACAGCAGAAAGCTCTTTAATTCAAGAACAATGGCATGATACAACACATGAAAACAAAAGAATTGGTAGAGCAATTAAACCTTGCTTGTTCAAATGTAATGACGTGCTGCAGTTTGGCATTATAAAATCTTAAATAAATCAAGAGTTTTTTAATGGGAGAATGGCATTTCCCATATCTATGATGATCCTTAGTGCCAGTCATCTGCAAAATAAGGGTGCCAGCTGTTCCATGACATTTTGGTACAACTTAGTTGTGATCTTACTCGAAAAACCTTTAAAAGTCAAAGGTCTAAAACACTGTTATAAGAGCAATTAAAAAATTCAAAATTACTAAGGATCTGAAAATTCTCTGCTTTAATCACATTAAACCGAGTGTGCTTAATCTAAAGATTTTGGAATTAGAAAACAGTGAAAAAATCAAATTGTGAGATGGGTATTCTGCAAAGAAAGAAACATCCTTGTTATCTAGTTCAGCTCAGCAGCTTTCTTCTCACACGAGTAACTGTGGTACAAACACCATTTTTCTTACTAGACCCATATGTGCTGTTCTAAGTGAGCAGAGCTTCTTCAGCTGGGGTAAGCTGCATTTGCCAGCTTCTTAGGGAGTTCAGAGACACTACACCCACCTGTAGGCACAATCCTTGGATGAAATTTTAGTTAAACTGAAATAAGTCATGACATTCTGTTTGACTCAAGTAAGACAAGGACTTGCACATGTATGGGACTCTCATTTTATGTAGCTTGCCTCCCGAGTCTAGTGTCCTGAATTTTAGGTTGGGGTTGTTGGGGGGGGGGGGGGGGGGGGGGGGGGGGGGGGGTGGAGCAGGGAAGACTAAGGGAATTATGGCTGCTTATAACAAAGTTTTCAGGGTTCCGAGTCTTTGCAAGGATATGACTAGAGCTCAGATGAAAATGCCTAAGGAAAAGGAGTATAAATGTGCACCTGAACTGGCTCTCAGGTTCCAGCCTTGCAGTCTTCCAGGTCATCCTGCTGTGTTAAATATTCTGTGTTAAGTATTCTGCTATTATTTCCAAGGCTTACTTTCATGGAGTCAGTATAAGCTCCCTTTTTTGCACAGTGTGGAAAAAGTATGTGAATTCCACTTTTGCCCTTGTTGGTCTGGGATAGAGTTAACTTTCTTCCCTGAAGCTGGTACAGTGCCGTGCTTTGGATTTAGGTTGAGAATAATGTTGCTAACACATTGATGTTTTAGTTGTTGCCAAACAGTGGTCAAGGACTCCTCAGCTTCTCATACTGCTCTGCTAGCAAGGAGGCTTGGGAGTACAATAAATTGGGAGGAGACATAGCTGGGACAACTGACCCCAAATGACCAAAGGAATATTCCATACCATATGATAGATATCATGCTCCGTACATAAACTAGTGGGAGAGCTGTCTGGGGCCACTGTTCGGGAACTGTCTGGACATCAGTCAGCAGGTGTTGAGAAATTGCATTGTACATCACTTGTTTTGCATGTTGTAATTTAACAATGACAAACATTATTATTTACCTCTCATTTTCTATTCTTCTAAACAGCCTTTATCTCAACCAAAAAATTTTCTTTTGTTTTTCCTATTCTCTACCTGGTCCCAGTGCTGGGGGCAGAACAAGCAAATGGCTATGTCATGTTTAGCTGCCTGATAGACTAAACCACACCATCCCTTTTTGCCACCCAACAAGGGGCATGAAGCCATGACCCTGAGATTAAAACTCTCATGCTTTACCAAGTGAGCTAGCCAGGCATTTTAAAACACAGTTTCATCAAAATTTATTCCCTATTAATCTGGGTAATTTGTTACTGTAATACTGTTCACGGGGCATATAGCAACCACAGTAACGATAGAATCGGGCAAGTGCAGTGGTGATGGAACCAGGACTGGCTTCAGCATACAAAAATCCACCAGCATACAACAATCCACCACCACACACCACCACTCCCGCCCTGAAGGACTACTATTGCAAATGGAGCCCAAAGTCATCAACTAAATCAAGTCAACAGAAATTTTAAAGGGATGGCCCATAGGCTAGGGGAATAATATTTGTGTATATATCAAAAGACAGGAAACATTGTGATGATTAATTGGGATATACAGATAAGTATGGGACCCAGGCATTATGTGAATTGTATGGAATCAGGTTTGGATGTGATAAAGAAAACAAGTGGTGCACAGTGCAATAGCTTACCACCAGCACAACCAGCTCCTGAGAAGAGGACCCCAGACAGCTTCCCCCTCAGTTTATATACTGACTACAACRTAACACGGTATGGAATATTGCTTTAACTAGTTTGGGTCAGCTGTCCTGGCTGAGAGAGGTGGAACTTCCAACATATTTTCATCAGAAATAATTCCTGTTCAACCTGACGATTTGTGGATTTGTAAACACACTTGGTATCGTATTTGTAAATACGATATTTGTAAAAATCAAATTTGTAAATTTGTTTAGCTACTTAGTTCCCTCCGCTACAATCTGTGTAAAATGATCAAATATTTTTACCATACCAGTTCTCTAGAGACAAGAAAAAAATGCAACTTACTTGTTGCATTTCTTAATTTTATAGTAATTATACTTTTTTCTCATATTTACAGAAATTTTTGAGTCATAATGTTTGTGTGGGTTTGTAGGAACAAAATATATGATATCACTGCTGCAACCTCAAAACATAGCAGCTATAAGTAGCAACTAATACCATACCAAGTGTGTTTAATAAACACAAAACTTTGGTTACCTAGTTAAAATTTCTCTATKCATTTAGAGGTACAAAACCTCTGAGAGATGAACTGCAAGGTGGACTGCAAAAGCAAAATGCAATTTTTTCTAGTTTTCCTTACTTCTTAATGTCATGAGTCTGCTACTAAAATCCAAATATCTTTTTTCAGTTTATGACAGAAAAAAGCAGATGGAACTATTTTGACCCATCTGCTTCTTTTGGGTATCTAACTACAGCAGCAAAGAAAGAAGAGACAGTAGCTTTGCCTTCAGGAGAAGCAGCAGCCTGCATATTTAAAATAGTGACAGCAGTCAGCTAGACTGTAGCTGATTCTTATGCAACTCCCTTGTTCTGTTCTCAGTCCACAGTCTCATAAAGTGAAGATTTGTTCAGAATCAGGGTGATTCTTTGAAACAATATTACTTGAAGATAAAGAGTTCAGTGTCCTCATCAGATCCTTCCAGCATTTGAGTAAGGTGTTTAAAGCCTAACAAGCAGCCATGAAGAGGCTTTAGTAAATATAAAAATAAGCTGTTATTGAGTCGTTTTTATGCTTCCAAATCATTCAAGTAAATGTCAGAAAGATAACACGAGTTTTTGTCTGCTTGTTTGCTTGTTCGCTTGTTTTTGTGGGGAGGGTTTTAATGTTCAAAGTCAACATATCTTGCTCTATTGTTTCTGCCTCATCCTTGCTAACAGGCCACAGCTTCACATATTTTTTCAGGGTATCACTGGTCTTAATTTGTAGAAGGGCTGATGTTCAGGTGTCTTTTTATAAAGTCAATTAACCATTATAGATTACAGAACCAAATGGAGTTACATGAGTTAAGTCCCACCTCCAGAAGAAAATGCATCAGAGAGCCATATACACAGAAAAAACCAGAATATCCCATTCTTCCTCAGCTGCCTGTAAAATAAGAGGTGGGAAACAGAATAAGGTTGTTCCAACTGATAGTCAGATACCATGGAGAAATACTWGTCCCATAGTCTGAACCGGCTGAAACTCTGCTTCATCCTTTACCAATCTACATTCAAATGTCAGAACAGAGGCAAACATACAATGTGTTTCACCATATGGCAGCAAACTTCCCAGTGTACTTGTAAATTATTTCTGAAAGCCTTCACCTGCCTCTGTTGAACTCTATTATTGTTGACTTGGCGTTTCATTTTACAGTTTCTGGGTTTTTTTCTGCTTCATTTTGTTTTTTGTTTTGCTTTGTTTTAATTTTTTTGTTTGTTTGATGAGGTGGTTGTTTGGGGTTTCTTTGTTGGTTTTTTTTCCCCTCTAGCATGTTTTATATTCCCTCTTTTGGGGGAGTCTATCTTGTTAAATAATAGAGTGAGACTGAACAATGCAGACTTAATTGCCCATGCTGCTTAAGTGGTTCCCTTTTGAACCTGTCCAAAAATCCTTGAGAGAAATCTGTGCACTAGCCCTAAGCACTGTGCATATGAGCCAGTTGATGGCATTTAATTGCAAACAAGAAGTCAGTGCTTGGCCATCTTATCTAGAAATAAAAACATAGTTTATCAGACCACATTTACTGAGTTAAATTCTTTGGTTTCAGGAAATCTTCCTTTAAATTCTTTCTTAAGATATTTATTTCTCCCTGTTAAACTTTCCTATATCCCTTGCATATTTTGCATCACTGCCATCAGAGTTCTATCTTTCTCATTATGTAAATCAAGTCATCAGCCTTTCATCTTCTGTTTCTAACTTTACTTCTCTAGCTTCTCATCAGGTTTTTTAATCATCGTTTTTCCCATGCCTATCTCCTTATTGACAATCTCTCCTACACTATTATGTATTCCTTTTGGTACAAAATATTGCCSTTATTATTAGGCTTGGTCCTCCATGTTGACAATATGGAATAAAAAGTCTTGGTCTCTTCACTGATTAAATATGAAATAACGATCTGTCCTTGCACTGCAGTTCCAATGGTACATTAAAACCTGGTGAAGAAYAATGTATTTTCTGGCCTATCTCCAATTCAGAAAGATTACTGGGTATGAGCAGAAGTGGCTGAATAGAGAGAAGATAGCAGAGACAGGCCCAAATGAAACGTTTAATAAACGGACACTAATATTCTCCCTGACAGTCATAGACAAGGGAATAAAGCTTTGAGTTTGAATGCCTACCGGAGTTAATGTAATTAATGCTCTAGTCATTGATGCTTGTAAGAGTTCATTATGTGGTAACAGGAGAATTTACTTATTTATAAGAGTTACAAGATCAGAAAATGTCCTTCCTGAGTGCTTGGAATTTAACCCTGACTTTCTTAATATTTTTTAAAGGCCTTACAGGTATTTGATCTTACTTACAAACATAACTGCTCTAATTTCCTGATTCACAATGAAATATAAGCATTTAGAAAAAGAAATTTTACTGATTTGATGCGGTTTAATGTTGAMACCAATTAAACTAATTCTTGAGGAATTTTGGATGGAGGGTATGCAGAAGTAATCATTTTTAAAAAACCAAACACACCCAAAAATATCACAAGGAGATAAAGTATATGTATATATATGGGTTTGTGTTTATGAAAAGAAACACATATACTCATGTATATATAACATACAATATAAGCAAGTATATAATATAAGATGAAGGTTTAGCATAATTTTTACCTTAATGCAGGCATTCAAAATTTTATTGCCTTTATTTGTCATGGGTTTAATGCCAAGAGCCATGCCTTCTAGCATTTCATTATTTACATTTAAATAGATTTCTTGTTCCACTGGAGCATGAACAAACACTTAAATAGCTTTGAAAACAGTGTTTTCCCCCATGGCATTATTTTGCTGATAACTTCAACAACATAATATCTGAAAGGTAAGTTCAAGTTTTCTGCATAGTTATATGCTGACCTCTAAATTCACAGTATATTCATTCCGTTCCCTGCCTGTATAGGATGGTGTCACGATCCGCTAATACAAGCGGGGATCGTGATGGTTCGACCACTGATCTCAGAATGCAAAAGACACAAAGGGGATTTCAATTTTAATCAACAGTGCACTTTTATTGAGTGCCAACAACACGATTATGCGATAGAGGAGAGAGAGAAAGAGATATAAAGAAACAAAGTATGGGGGGGGGGGGAATAGCTACCAACAGATGAGACGAAGTCCTCATGGTCCTGCCAATAGACTCGCGGACGTCCGTGGGGAGATCTCGTCGTGGTAAATTCAGAGAGTATCTTTATAGTCTTATTTGAAAACGGGGTGGGAAAGGGGGGCAACTGGCCAGGAGGTGAACTATTGTTGTGAGGGCCTGTTGTATGGAAGCAGGTGTACAGGACAGGTCATTCCTTCTCACTTCAGCGCAGTCCTTCCTGCCTAGGCAGCAAGAATGGCGCCACCGCAACCTGTACTAATTTTCTCAGGAATGCATATCAGTCCTCAGCAGGCGCACTGTTATTTATGAACACCCMTATTGTTGGCTTTTGCATGTTTTTAATGATCCCTTAATTGATGTAAAAGTTATTAGGATGTTAATGAGTTTAATTCTTAGTGATGTTAAGAGGTTGTTAAAATGTTTTATCAAATTTGGTTGTTATAGGATAAAAATGTTAAAACCCCAGTTTATGAAGTTTGCCTTTGAGGTTATGTTTTTGAACAGTTTTATGAAATTTTATTGTTGAGGGTATGTTGTATAGTGAGCTGTTGGATTGTTCCAAGTTATTTGTGTGGTGTTTTAGTTAGTTTTCATAAGTTTTCCTTATGTTAAAAGAAGTGCCTATTCCCTTTTGACCATTCTTTAAGCCTCAATATTAAGGTGCAGTAGACCCTCCTGGAGAAATCCCGGGCTATTTTTAGTAACTGACAGTTGGGCTGCAGCTCAGCTCCACCCTGCCCTGAATTTCAATGAGGATGATTTCCCGCCGAAAGACCCTCTCCCTGATGACAGCGAGCCATTGGAAGATTCATATGATCTCATTGCGGGACTCCACCAATCCTCCTGGACCTTGTGGGCTGGACTGTGGGCGGTCATGGGCGGAGCCAAGAGACCATAAAAACCCCTGCACAGCAGCAGGAGCTGCTCTTTTGCCCTGGACTAGCCTGGGTAAAGCCCGACACTGGGTTGCTGGCCTAGCTCCTCAGAGAGACTAAATTAATTAATCCTGTTTCAGATTAGCTGAAGTAGACCCCAGTGTTGCGAGGCTTCGGCCCTGGGTTAACAGCCGGACAGGCTACTCAGGTCTCCGATCCTGCCACCCGGTTTTATTTATTTTATTTTTATTATTTTCCTTTTTTTTGGATTCCGGACTTTATTTTTTTTACTAATTATTTTTTTCCCWGTTAATAAATTACCTGTTATTTTACTCAAACAACAAGAGTTGTCCCTTTTATTCCTGACACGCACCCACAGGCAACACTTGGCAAACATCCTACCTCGGCCAGGCCAGGACTCCTGTGCAAAGGTCCTCCCCTCCTTTGGGGTTTTTAGGGTTTTCAGTCTCTGTCCTCGTCGATGATTGTGAGGCAGATGAGGGATTTTCGGACTGTCTCTTACAGATGGCACACCAAACAAAACACTGAGATTTTTAAAACAGATGATGTAGAAGAAATTTGAACTATAAAGGCTTTTTAGGTGGCATTTAGGGTTTTTTTAGAGTCCATGGACAATGCAGAGCAAAATGAATTTACTTTTTTAAGTCTTCTGTTAGAGCAACTATGTAGACTTGTTATGATTACTAAACATAAAGGACAGAAATTTTTATATGCTTTACTACACAATGCAAGAATTTTTTATTGGCTGTGCAAGTGAATTGGTTACTCTCGGACTATTCTGGAGAGTGCAGAGACTCTTGAGTACTGAACTTTTCACTGGTGGAAGAAGATTCCTAGAACTTCAGAGTAAACGAACATAGAGTGACCATGGCAGACTTCCTTAATTTCCTTTTCTCCCGCAGCATCATAGATGTTCTCCACTGGTTAAGCAATCTGTATTGATAAAATACACTGCAGAAGACCTGCTCACGCACATTTAAACTTGATGTGTGTGCATGGATGAATGTTTGAGTAGATCCACAAGCCCTAAATCAACCCCACGAAACAGCATCTGTGTGGTGCACTCATTTAATTATTTCTTTTTTGATTAGGCAGTTGTGCAATATTCCATCTAAGGAACATGGACCTCAATATCATATCTATCTTAAGACAGTTTCATTCCCAAAACAGCTTGCTAGATTATTTTATCTATTAAATTAAATTCTGTGGTTTACTACAAGCAAAGGACAACAAAATGGAATTTAAATATGCAGCACAGCTCTGTTATAAATCTATAGTCCCAAATACTTGAAATTGTCAGAAAATGGTTATCTTTAAGAACAGGGATCAATTCAGAAACTGTATAAGAACAAGACAGAGGATAACAGAGGATTTCACTTCTAAATTTAGGAGGTGGGATCCACTCCAGCTAATTTAAATGCTGAATGTCTATCTGTGTACTTATATTTGTGGAGAAAAAAGACCTGTAACAAGAAAGTGCATAGTATTAGCTCTAGCTCTACTCCTGATGAAAGAGGGATATAAAGGGAAATCAATCTCTTTACGCCTAATCTTAGCTCAAGTCTGACTGTTTTGGGCAGCTCCAACCAGCTTTCTCCAGAACAATACTCAGGAAAGGTCCTAGGATTATTTCTTTTTCAGAATGTCATGGCATAAAGCCAACATACTAATAAATTGCAATAAAATGCTAAATTGTTTCAGATGTCCAAGCTGGAAAAAACCCCCACCCAACCACCACAAAAAGTCATAACTGGAGACAAAGGAACACTACCTGACCTGAAGAGGATGTCAAATGACATACTACTGGTAAAGACAACTTTCTCTAAGGGAAAATTGGCAAAAGCAAGATAACTTTTTTGTCTTGGCTTATTGGAAAGCAATTAATGGTTCTGTTTTACTTAGTCCTGTATAGTTTGTGATTTTTGTTCAGTGTATGAGGGGCAGCAGATGTCTATCAAGGGCTACACCTGACAAACTGAGAGCACTTCCCTATGTCAGCCTGTCTTTATTGGCTATACAGATAATRAAGTACTTGCTGCAGGTATCTAATCTTTTAGACATAAGAAGGATGCCTAAAGTTAGGGGCACTGACTCACATAGGCTGTTTTTGCTTTAATTTACCTTTAGAATTATTATAAAAATCACCTGAAATTATGAAAATCAATTCATCTTGAAACTCTTACTGTTGAAGCCAATTGACGTTTCTCCACAGATAATTTTCCTTGTGCTTTGTAGTTTTCTGTCAATAAGAGTAAATGATAAAATTAGGTGTTATTCCCAGTAGAACTAATAAGATTTCTCTGAGAATCTCTTCCACATTAGTCACCTAAACCTGTTAGTGAATAACATCTTCTGGAAGTGGAGCACTCTAAAAACATGCAGTGATCTTAAACAGATTATCACTGAACCATCCATTTCTAAAATTCTTTTTCTTACTGATAAAAAGCACTAAGACAAACAGGTGTTTTAGAAATGAAATTACAGCAATTTTTTTGTCTTCTGCCCCTTCTCTTTTGAAAACTTTTCATAAAACTTCCCACATTCCTCCCTAGGCTCACTAACTCTCTTTATGTTTTATATTTTATGACATAATTTTTCTGATGTGTGACTTCACKTTGTAGATTTTTCCAGCATAGTGACAAGCAAGGTGGCTAGTCAGCAATGCCCTGATCAGCCACCAGGACTATGATTAATGCATCATTCCCCTCTGTTYGGGGCCATTTGTACCCACCAAGCTCTAGGACAAGTGGATGAGGACAGCCAAGTCAAGCACACTGTCTGCAGTCACTATAATCACTTCAGTACATAGGTGTGGCACGCCCTTTAGAGTCATTGCCTCTTCTCTAAGTCCTTTAGAGGTCATCAGCAATATCTGTTATGTGTTCATCAGAAAAATGAAAATACTTAGGCATCAGACAAAATTATGTTACGGTCTAATGTAATCACTTAACAGCTTAGATTTCAGGCTGTATGATTTATTAATTTCTTTATATTTTCTACAAGACTTTAGATCTCTTTTATTTGTTTGGAAACACATGCCATATCTAATCTCATAATTTATTTTATATTTCTAGACATACATATATTCATAGTTTTCCTTTAAAGGAGAAGTGAACCTGTGTGGGACATCAAATTAGAGTTTCCGGCCGCATTTCTATTTTATGGAAACTGATTAGCATGCCAAAGAAGAAGGAAGGGAGAAAATACACTTAGTGCTCCTTGAATACAGATGATGTACTTGCATCGTCATTGAAAGCTAAACGATTACACAGCCGACCAAAAAAAAAAAAAAAGAAAAAGGAAAAGAGTAATAAAATTAAAGGTTGGAAACTTTGGCGGCATAAATCCCCTTTCAAGGCTGCTAAAAGACAAATTGCTGATCTGAACTGATGCCATGTGTCAACCTAGCTTGCATTTCAGTATGTTCACATCTTACACAAGGCTGTAAGAAAGCACTTGAAATAAAGCAACTGTGGAAGACATGGATGCACAATGGGAGGCAGATGTGGTCAACGTGCAACAGTTCTTCAAATACAATGGCAGTGTTAAGTACAACTCAAAGTGATAACTGTATTATCCAAGTATTCTTGGGCCATTGGACTGAAAGTTAAAACAGGTTCTGAAACAGTTGGTGCTTTTAAAGCAACTTCAAGCAAGGGGCACAAGTCTCAGATGTTACAGACTGACCTCACATTAAACTGAACAAGCATGCATGTGTCTTCTTCTGTCCTTGTAGATTATGTAAAATATGGGTTAGCACTGTTATTTCCTGACTTTGGTATGAAGACTAGTGAGAAATTAATGTTATCTTAGTATTCTGACATGATTGCTTCTTAGAACCTGGCTATTTTCCTTGCCCATTTTTATAACAGTACTTCTGATCACTGCATCTGAATGCTTTTGACATCATGACCAGCTTGCTCTGAAAGGAAAAATGTATAATTTAGTGACATATGGTTGACAACTGCACAAACAACACAGCAGGAGAAGCCCAGGCTAAGCTCGTGTGCAAGCTAAAAAAATTATTTTCTAAAAGCTATACACCATCAAGACATTAAAATTAGTAGATAACAGATACATATGAAATTCTGTCTGAGTAGCACCTACACTAATTATGATGTGGTGAAGTATCCCTCAATAGTCACTACAATTGCTCTGTAGTGAGCAGAGTCTAACAATATTGTTTAAAAAGTTCAGTTCACAGTGCGAGTCATCACGGCCTAAAGCAGATGACTACATTTGTTCAGACTCAGTGACTTCAGCAAAGCCTTTGACACTGTTTCCTATGGCGCAGTCCTGGAAAAGCTGCCAGCCCAAATCTTGGACAGATGCACACTTCACTGGGTTAAGAACTGGCTGGACAGCCGGGGCCAGAGAGCAGTGCTGAATGGTGGCACATCCAGTTGGAGGCCAGTCATTAGTGGTATATCCCAGGGATCAGTGCTGGGCCCAGTCCTGTTTAATATCTTTATTGATGATCTGGATGAGGGGAATGAGTCTACTACTAGCAAATACATGGACTACAAGATGTTAGGTCAAAGTGTTGATCTGCTGGAAGATAGGAAGGCTCTGCAGAGGGACATGGACAGGCTGGATGGATGGGCCAGAGCCAAGRCTACAGGGTTTAACAAGGTCAAGTGCTGGGTCCTGCACTTTGGTCACAACTGTCCCAGGCTGGGGGCAGAGAGGCTGGAAAATGGCCCAGCAGAAAAGGTGCTGGACAGTGGTGTTCAGTGTTCAGTGGTGGACAGCCACTGAACATGATCAGGCAGTGTGCTGAGGTGGCCAGGAAGGCCAATGGCATCCTGGCCCGTATCAGGAATAGCGTAGCCAGCAGGACCAGGGCAATGATTGTCCCCCTGTACTCAGCACTGGTGAGGCCACACATCGAGTGCTGTGTTCAGTTCTGAGCCCCATTCAAGAAGAACATTGGAGTGCTGGAGCATGTCCAGAGAAGCACAACAAAGCTGGTGAAGGGTCTGGAGCGCATGGTTTATGAGGAGTGGCTGAGGGAGCTGGGGGCATTTAGCCTGGAGAAGGGGAGGCTCAGAGGTGGCCTTATCACCCTCTACAACTACATGAAAGTTAGTGACATGGTCTAGTTGACATGATTGTGTTTGGTCATAGGTTGGACTCGATGATCTCATAGGTGTTTTTCAACCTAATTGAATCTATGATTCTGTAATTCATAGATAGATCTACCTTATTGTTGCGGCGGTGTGGAGATGGTGGGTGCCACGACCTTCCGAAACAGTCTCCAGCTGGGAAGCTGCTCAGGAGGGCCAACACACACATGCACACACACACAAACCAGGTAGCTTCTAGAAGAAAAGAATCAGTGGCAAAGAGCCAGGAARGGTCTTTGTATGGGGTTCCATGGGAGAGATTTATTCCAGCCACGTGAAGGGGTCCAGGGACGAAGACTGGGAATAAGGGAGGGCCCAGGGTTATATATGGGGTCGGTAGGGGCGGAGAGAGAGCATCAGGATCAATTGTCTGAGGGCACGGGGGCAGTACACAGGCTGGGCTAGGGTAAGGGAGCCAATGGAGAAACATCAAGGGAGTGGTGAGGGAGCAAGGGCCAATGGGAGAACGGGAAAGGAGGAATTTTCTGGAACAAGGACACATAGGGTGAAAAGGGGCAGGGAGGCCAACGGGCCAATCGGGGAAACAGAACTGGGATACATTAACATAAATGAAACAAGGCATCCTGGGCGAGGCCTTTTCTATCTCCCTAACCTGGGGGTGCACTTAGGGTTCTTCCCTCCAGGGGACCCTCGTGGTCCCTCTGTCACTAGGCCCACTGGCCTCCACACCTTATCTGGTATGGCTAGTTTGGGCAACCAGTTCAAATTCAGACATGTAAAAAGAAGTGAAATTAATCCTACCCTCAATGAAGAGTATGGTGGTGGATTGGCCTGCAGCTGGAGATGCTGCGGAGGATAGGCCAGCCACACAAGTAACCAAGGAGCCAGTGGCGCCAGGGAGCCCAGGTGTTGTATTAAGTAAAGGCTCCGAGGTCCAGGATCTCCCCCTAGATTGTGGTAAGAAGGAAGGTCTCTCCCACCCAGGCCTTGGAGTGGTATGCTCCCCCATTCAGTTGGTTTATTCTTGTCAATCTATGTTCTGTATATGGTTATGTTCCAGAATGTTCTCCCTCACTCGACGCCCCATTGGCTTTGTTCCCCTGCTCCTCCCCTCGCCTACCCTTATTGGTTTGTGTACTGCTACCCCACCTTTTCTCCTCCCCCTAACCCTAATGTGATTGGCCCTCAGTGTTCTCTCCGCCCCTTGTCTGTGCTGTATAAAACCTTGTGTCACCCTGTTCTTTTGGCTCTCCTTCCCTGACCCTTCAAGAATAAAGACCTTCTGTGGAACATCATAAGGAGAGTCCACCTCCGACTCTTTATTCTCGTCTTAAGATGTCCACTGTGTGACTGCCYGCTTAACCACCTGCGCTGGTGGGATTAGCGGGTGGAAGGCAYGGCACTGTGCCTTTCCCACCGGCTGTCGCACACTGCACCGAGGCACCGCCGGACAAGTGTGAGGCTTCTAGGAAGGTTGCGGCCACTGACCTCCAGCTGGACGAGGCCACGCCGTGACAGAAGAGTTTTGTGAGTATATAGCATCACAATCAGAATCTTAATTTAGTAAAACAAACGTCATCTCTGGATGATACTCTGTGCTCCATCTGTAGTTATTTGATATTTGAAGGTGAATTCTTTCAGTAGTAAAGTGAAAGTTATGAAAGATGGATATTATGAAAAGATTCAACTAACCTAAAGTAAAAACCGTCATACAAATTACTTCTGCTGCAACAGGTTGGAATCAGCCTTACAAAAATTATCTTCTAGCAAACACTGCTTTGGACAGTTGTCTCTCGCTCCCATTTTGACTTTTGGCATTTTTATATAGTTGTTTAAGCTATCTTTCATTAAACAGATATGTGTGCTATCAGACAAGATTGCTTTAATTCATAATGAAAGCTAAAACTCCTGAAGTCACAAACGTGCACTTCTTTTTTATTTATTGTACTATTTGTCTTTGTGTTCCTACTTGTTGGCAGAACTCCTAAGGTCCTGCAGCAGAGACCGACCGACTTCATCAGACACAGCGCACGGTGATGGATGTGGCAAAGTTGACTATTGCATTTTAACCACATTTTAAAGTCTGCCTGATGTGTTTCACAAAGTCAGGGAAATCAAGATGATAATAGCAGATATGGGGTTGACATAATTTGTCACTGTAAGATTGAACTCAATACACTTTCAAGCGACATCTTAATTTTTTTTCTCCTCCAACACTTGCAGTAGAATGTTTTTCTTGATATATGCATTCTATGCCAAAATCCCTAAAACAACGATTTAAGAAGCAGTAAACCCAGCACAGACAAGGATTTGCCTAACAAGAAAAAGTGCATTTTGGCCCGTGTTTTCTTTGAATCCTGGCCATGTCTGAGGTGACAAGATATGTCAGCTAAGATAATCACCAACTAAAAATAAGTAGCACTCTTCATCTCCTTCAGTGACAGCTGTCAAGAGGTTCTCCAAGAACCAGAAAACCACCAAAATTAAAAGAAAGTGTGTTCAAGGTCTGTTTAAAAGATCTTATATTTCAGATTACTTTCTGCATTTCATTACAAGTCAGCAAAAAGACCTGTCATTTTTATCACAAATACATTAAAAAAAGTAAACAGTGAAAAACAAAACCACCACACAAATAAAACCAAATACATAAGGCTAATAAATAAGGCTAAACAAAAATGAGAAAAATCTGTACCTACTTGCCCACAAAACCCAGCCGATTCTCCCAGAATTGTGCTATCTGTCTATGCAATTTATAGTTCTGGCATGAAATTCTCCTGTCATCACCTGTCAGGTCTCCAGTACGTCTGTAGACAAAAGGCAGTAAACCGTTTTGCAACCAAAATAATCTATTTAAATAAAAAGACTAGTCATATTAATAGGGGTTTTTTTTGAAGTGCTATTACCGTGCAATACAAGATTATTTGAAAATATGATTTTGCTGTCTATGCGAAAGTGTAAACATTTTATTTAATTGTGTATAATTTAGTGTATGTTAAGTATGTTTCATACTATTAAATATGAAAAGTGAGTGGCTGGAAAGCAGGAAGGATGGATGTTTACAAGCTTATACGCCTTGCCTAAAAGGATAAAATTACTGATGAGTTAGGGATATTGATTCTTCATTAAGTGCATACACAGCTTAAAGTTATTTCCAGATGAAATAGGCAAGGAGAATAAGCAATAAAGCTAGCCAAGGAGGAGCARTTTGTTCAGTTCATCCACTGTAAAAACAACAAGTGCAAATGTTGCGGCCTCAAGACCATCAGAAGGCTAGTTTTCAGTCTATTTATTTAATCCAGCTCAAGAAGAGATGTAGAGGAGGAGTAGGAGTAGCAGCAGCATTAATAATGTTGATAATAATAAATGTTATCTTGGTTTACTTTGTAATTGAAGTTTTAGTGAAACTTTGAAGTCTTTAACATCATTAGTGATGTCACCATGTTTCTAAAAGTCTTAGCTATTGAATGTGAAAAATTTCAAAGCTAGGTTGCATATACATTGTGACAATACTTGAGAAAACTAAAGTAATAAAGAGGGCATATGTGAAGCATAAAAACAGCATTTCATCACAAACAATTATGCTAATGCCAATTATTGTCAAGAGCTGATATCCGGAGCAAAATTAAGCTATGCGGAGTCTTTAGAACACATCTTTTGGGCTTTGTTAACTGAGGGTTTAGTATCTTTGTATATTTTTAAAATTTATTCAATGAACACTTTCTTTAATAATTAATTACTTGTATGTTTACGGACACCAACATAAAAGTTACAATGGCAGACACCAGATTTAACATGCTATTCACCTCAGCAGAATGTATTCTACAGGGCTTTATAATGTTATATCACATTCTTGTAGTGCCATATAGACATAAATGAGTTACATTTCCAAATAATTAAGYGGTGAATTACAGCAATCTTAGAATAACAGTCTGCCCCAACTGAATGGTATACTTGCCAGTATCGTCAGCTGTAGGTAGAATGCAATTATGTGAACATAAGACTTCTGATCTTCAGCTCCAGAAGTGTGAATATTTCCGGTTAGACCCGTGTTGTATCTGCCAGACCTATGCAGATGTCTAGAATGAGACTTACAGAGCTCTAGGTGCAAACATTTCAGGAACTGAATAGTATCTTAAACGTATACTTCAAAGTGAATTAAATAATACTATTCATKGTCTGGACTGCATTTAGTTCAATAATTAGATGCTCGTCAACTATACAGGGAGCTTAGATGCCTAACTAAACTGGAGATGCCTAAATACAATTCTTTTACTCTCAGACTTTTTCCACCTTTAGATTTATATGTTCTCAACTCTCGTGTTACTTCCACATTTTATGTATTCATTTCATAGTAATCATTATTTCCCTCTCCAGGGTAAAAAAGGATGTAATTTACCAATCAGATGTAGACACCTACATGGCAGACATCTTTACTTGAACTAATCACCACAGACTCTCTTCGCAATCCCTAAGAAAAGCTTTTGTAAAATTTAGTTAATCTCATCCTCATATAGACACCTCAAGATAATTCAGTTACTTCAGTAGAGGTGTCTAATGACATTAAATGTTCTCTATGATATCCCACCTGAGCTTTAGCTGCCAATTAAGTAACTCATTTGTCTTGGTTTCTTTACCTGCAAACCCTGTGTGGATGTCAGAAGTCTCCTAGGGGACCTCAAACAGTAGCTGACATCAATTCTGAAATAGCAGAATTAACTTGCTAAAAGAAGTCATGTCTGACACAGAATTGTCTGCCACTTTCCACGGACTGTGATGGGCACATAGGATGATTTTCCACTTGTCARTGTCTACAAGGTAGGCATTTGACTTTGACATTTAAATTTAAAATTCATGATATTTTTTCAAATTCTGGTGATCTCTATAGCCAAAAAACTTTCCTCACTTCAAGTAAYAGATGATCCAATCTCAAAGTGAGACTCTGAATTCGGACTTTATTTTTAACTCTTTAATTTACGGAGCAAGTTATGCCTGCTCTACCTTTAGTACTACCTATAGGACTTTCACCTGTTTAGGTTGCCATCACAGTGGATATGGCTGTATCAGAAGCAGATGTGCCATTTGATGTGAATATGTTGCTCCTAAGATGAAAGAGTTCCTCACACTCAGTTTAGATACTTAGCACTCACTGTCCATATAAGTCCTATGTCCTGAGGATTAGAGGTAGCTCTACATTCTCATATGTCAATGAAAGTTTGGAGGGAGAATAGAATTTCTTAAATACAGATCTTATTTCTCAGGGTTCCAGAAAGACAGAATTTCCACTTAAGGAAGGATCTTTCTACTTTCTTTTGTTATTGAAAAAGTGTGGGTATTTCTAATTTCACAGAGATCTTTTGCTTAAGTTTACAGCYCACAGTTTATCTGCTGACTTTATGATACCAGTACAGACATTAAGCATTATGCATCTTGTTTAAAGTAGTTGAACTTATCTGAGAAATCGGGAGAAAGAGCTTGTGAGTAAAACTTATCACAGGCATTAAGGCTTTCTCTTGTGATTGTTATTTCTAAGCATGAATGTTCTTTTGCTATGAAAAGGATTCTTTAGTAAAAAAAAGCTACTTCAAATACAAGAATGAATTAGAGTTGTGTCAAACTGAAAAGATCGGAAATGAAATAAATAAGTTTCCTCTCTAACCACATTGCTAAAAATTAAATGAAACTGAAATAACTAGAACTTCATGAGATGGTGAAGCTTTACCAGATGGTTGTTCATAGTGATTTAGAGCAAGACTTACCAGAGAAAACTAAGATGATGCTAACCATTAGCACCAGACCCTGATGAGGTTTAACAGATATGGATAGTAACAACAATATAATAAAGATGTCTGCTGAAGATTTTCATTAGCATACAAACACTTAAAATCAGAGACTACTGTTGAAGCATGGAAGTGGGAATTTTATCGATTTTTAGGTATGTAATAGATATATATGCATATATTCAGACATATATAATGCTATTCAAAATTATGCAAACATCTTTCAATTCACAGTGAAAATCGTTTTTCTAATATATTGTTTCCTGTTCTTTTACAAAATATGAAGGCAGCACTGTAAATATAGTTAATGGAACCTAAAATTCTAACCCAAGCTTCCAGCTGGCAGGCTTCAGTACATGTGCCGAGAGCCAAAACTGGCCCTCATTATACCCAGTGCTTCTTGATAATTGGTTAAATTTGCAGGATTTAGTAATACCATTAAAACAGCAACTTAATTCTTTGAGTTGAAACCAGAGGAAAAATAAAATACGAAATATTTTGCTTTGGAAAAAAACCCCCGACAACAAACCACAAGGCTTTTAATAATTTCTTCTTGCAAGTTTTTTGCTGTTCATCTTCTCTACTTCCTTACAGAACTGTTTGTGTCCTTTTCACTTCTACTGAATGCTGATGCTATATTAATAAAAACACAATAGGCAGTTGTTGCCTTTTCCTTGCTTTTTTGACGTCATTTTCTTAAAGACTCTCAGAATAAGATGCAAGCATTTCAAAGGAACTGAAAACAACATAGTTCACACTATCTTCTTTCGTAGTGCTGAAATTGCTCCTTCTGATAAGAAGAATGAGAAGTAGCTTTAGCATTTCTCATTTGCAGCATTTATAAAGAATCCCATCGGACTGTGGTATGAATGTTTCCATAGAATCTTCCATTGAAAATGCCACTACTAGACAAGTAGGCAAAATGTAAGGGTGAAATCAGAACAGTCACAAAGGAATTTGACAGCAGAGAACTTGATATTTCCATTCTCATTCAAGGTCAATACTATGTTATTTATAAGGGACTTAACTGATTTATTGAGGCTTCTCTGTGGCTTCAGCTCTGAAGGCAGAAAAGTGGTGGAACCAGTCCCAGAATAAATTACGATATCATTGCTATTTCCACAAATAATTAACCTTCAGAGAACATTGATACAAGTTATATTGATTCCAAACATATATCCTCTAATCCTTGGTGAATCAGCGATACAAATAAGTTTGTAGTGGATCTCCAAATATTGATGCATGAGAGGTGAGATCTGCATTAAACCTGGAGGAGAGCACGCAGCCTATTCCAGGTTCTTTTTAGCAGTTCAAGTGTATGCAAAGTTTGTCAGACAATTTGGAGATTTGTCAAGTATATTCACCTTTTGAATTACCTGAAAGAATCATAGAATCCTTGAGGTTGGAAAAGACCTTTAAGATCATTGAGTCCAACTGTTAACCTGACACCGCCATGTCCAGCACCATGTCCCTAAGTGCTACTTCTACCCAGTTTTTAAATACCTCCAGGCATGGTAGCTCAACCACTTCCCTGGGCAGCCCATTCCAAAAGACAACCCTTGCAGTGAAGAAATTATTCCTAACATTCTGTCTAAACTTGGATATCTAGTCATTAAAGTTTTGTCTTTTAATGAAATACTACTACAGCTACCAGTCCTAAGAGTTGCTCACAAGATATTTGTCAAAAAAGTAAATTTTTCTTCTCTGAAAAATCAAACCCACGCTGTTAATCACTGTAAATTCCTTTTTGTAGTCTTCCCTTTTTGTGGCAATACAAAGCCTAACTTTACTTGCATAATTTCCATTTGAGGGAAAGACACTGCAGATTTCAGACACAAACACATTTTTAAACAAACCTGTTCTGAAAAGCCCTTTGACTCAGAATTTGGAGAAAAAGAAATATCGACATATATTGAGGGTAAGTACGTTATTGAGAATCTAAACGTCATTGTAAGCATACTAATGGTGTGCTTAACTATAGCATATTCTTCCTGTTTGGTGGGAAGTTACTGGCAGCTATACAGGACCACTTTTAATGCAAAAATTGCTGCACTCTTTCCCATTCACATTCTTTGCCCTACAGTTATATACAAAGGCCTTGTATTATGCTATGAACAACCCAACCCTACTGTTTCCATTTCTTGCCTCAGGAGCAAGCCTGAGGAAAAAAAATATAATTTTTTCCTTCTCATTCCAGTATGACTTTAATAAGGCTAGCTACTGAATAATTAATTACAGTTAGGCTGAAATTAAGTCTTTCCCTACCGGTAAGGACATTCAAACACAGTGAAACAATAATGTATAAAATCCAGGATCATCCTTGTTTATTTTGTCAAGTGTTTTTTATGCATTTTTCCCAGTGTCATGAGTCATAAATGCTTTCTGGATTGAGACACTTATGGAAAGGAGCAGGATAATTTCAGAGCACAGATAAGATAAATTGTAGGGATCTTGGAATTACACCTCCTTTCCCTCTCTCCCTATGATGTGAGCAGCCAGAAACGCAACCTTGTTAGAAGGGGAAGATTACTGACCAGAAGTAAATGCCTTCTGAAACACTGACAGAGAAATTGCCTGCCAGCCTGGGAACTGTAAGCATGAGAACTGGAGCTGGGAACCAGAAGCACAACTGGGAAAAAAAAAAAAATTCTGGCATCTTTGAAGTACATCTTTGAGTGCCTAGGAACTGGACATGCGAAATCAAGGAACTGTAATGACAACTAATAGTTTTAAAGAGATAAGAAAAAATTTGATTGTAATAAGGGGAAAAACATCTTGAGAAAGTAAGGATTGGTACCTACTGTTGGCTGTTCTAGTTCCAAGAACACGACAACAGTTTAAAAAAAAAAACTTGATCTGAAAGAACAGAAAGCGTCATCATCACTTGACTGCTCCAGGTGAAATATAGAAATTAAGAGCATCTATTAGCTGCTTGAAGTAGTGATGTTCTATGCTCTATTATGTCTTTTTGATATAAAAAGGACTCAATTTTTATCCAAAATGGAGCATGTGTTTCTGAGACTTTTCTATGCTGTATGCAGTTCCTCTTAGAGGATAAAGCCTCCATGTCTTTATGCATTACAGTACACAAAAAGGTGTGTAATACACACTTGTAGGCTAGATAACCCTTCATGTCATCACATCCTCTAAGACAAAATAACTGCTTTTAGTGAAGCAATTTTCCTTGTTGGCTTCTGAACACCCTGCTTGTGATGACTGAAGTAGTATAAAGGTGGAAATCCCATAATGGTGGAAAATCCACCAATTTTTTTCACTCTGCTCCTTTCAAATCATTCTGTGGAGGATCAGAACAGTGTCTGTCCTTATGGCACATCCAGAAACCAAAACTAAAGACCAGAGGAAACATTTTTGCCACTGCATTCTTTGATGCAGGTTTTTAATGATATTCTGTGCCTAATATTCTCTGCATGTTCTTTGTATCTTATTTAGTAGAGCTATACATTTTGAATTAAGAAATAACATTCTGTGCTAGAATGTAAGGCTGTATTTAACCATCATTTATATTTATTTACATGTTTGTTTTAGTGTCCCCATGATAAAAACAGGTATATGAGACTAACAAGATGAATTTAAAGGCAAAGTACAGATTTGCCATCTTGATTCAGGGTGCACGTTGCTATCATTAGGCGTGTTAGCATTTATCACCAGCCTTAGAAAGATGGTAGGTAACTGTTTTCTTAGAAAAGCACATGACTCATCTCTGTGTCTATCTGTATGTGTATATAAAGAAATAGAATTTAAACAATTTACAAATTTTACCTCTGTGAGGAGAGATGAATCAGATAGTAGCACATCTCCAAACAAACTTCATGCATCAAGGTTTATTCTTTGAACTCTTTTTCATCTCTCTTGTGAAGTCTGAGAACTATATATGCAATCTATATCACCATCTTTCGATCTATTTTGTCTAACTGAAGCAAAGTAAAGCCTTTAGGGTAACTAATTGCTGTTTATTTTGATCAATTCTATAATGCCTTTATAGCTGAATTTTGGAATAAAAAGAAAAATAGATTTTTTTTTCTGATTGAAATCAAGAATTACATCTTTAAAAATAATTAAAGATGCTACTTTTCATAGCAAAGTAGCAGTGCAGTGACACAAGCATCACTACCAGAACTAAGATTGTAGCATGGGCTTCTAATATTCAGGCAATCATGAACTCACAGAAAAAAGAACAGAGCAAACTTATACTTGAAGTGACATTGTCGTGTATTTTTCTGCTGCTTTTCTTTTTAAATGTAACTTTGCAGACTGCTTCTCTAATACCTAAAGATTGCTATTGGTGTTGATTTGTTTTGTTTGTCCTTTCCTGTGGCTAAGATGACCTTTTGTTAATCATAAACTTCTTGATTTCCTGTCACACTATCTCTGGAGTTCTTAAATAGAAACAAGAGCTCTATTTGCTGTGTAGCTGCTGAGAAAATAGTGTAAAGGCAACTGTGGTCTTGGGAAGATTTCTGAAGTGTTTCTGAAACCTAAAAGTAATGAGACTGCGGAATGCCACTGCCCTAGAAGGTGTCAGACATAAGCTCTGCACTAAATCTGACTCAATAATAGGTTTTGAACTTCGTGGGAAGCTTCTAAAGTCTGGGTTTATTCCAAAAAAGGCTGAAATTAAATAGTCAGCAAACAAAGAAACACAGCATTTCTCATGGACTAATCTGCAGCTGTCCACAAAACTGACATTCCCAGGCCAGTAYTGAGCAGATCAAAGGTAAATGGCACAGTGTTGTACAGTCCAGCTGGAAAAGAACTATAGAGCATCCACTTTTGCTTCCTAGCATGATCAGACTTACCTAGCTCATGGCTGTCAAGTGTATTTTCAGGCTGCCTTCAAAAGCCTTCAGTCTTGGAGACTCATAATATTCTTTGGGCAACCAGTTCCAACTTTCCTAAAGTCCAATCAAAATCTCCATTGTGGCACTTAAAGCCTCCTTTTCATCCTGGACACGAAAATTGATTATATCCGTGTGGAGACAAGAAAATCAGAGACATCACTATTTTGACTGTATTTATTGTTTTATACATTTTTGCTACAAACCCCATTAATCACCGTTAATGTAGATGTTGCTATCCAATATTTATATAGGCTTATGGTGTTTGTCTTTTGTTTGTTTGTTTGTTTGGTTGGTTTTGTTGTTGTTTTTTTCTGAGTTTTGTTGCTTTGGTTCTGCTTTTTTGTCCTTCCTTCCTTCC
>JACAXG010000112.1:825729-925071 GCA_018881555.1 Amblyornis subalaris | reverse complement strand
CCTTCCTCCCTCCCTCCTTTCCTTCCTTCCTTCCTTCCTTCCTTCCTTCCTTCCTTCCTTCCTTCCTTCCATTATCTCATTTCAAGAAGTGCATATGTAGATCTTAAAAGGAAACTTCTTGCTGAACATTTATTGAAGGTGGCTATCAATAAAACTACTTTTAAAGGGTTGTATTTATTTTTTGCCTCCCAAGCCGCATAAAATAACAAATTCAAATTCTTTAAAATTGGTGACAGTACGATGCACATTTTACTGCTAAAATGGCTTGATAGCACAATCGTTATCTAGTACTGTGAAGTACTAGAAGTCATTACGGGATACTTAAGCTTGCTGAAAGCCAAAAAGTAAGAGCCCTTTATGTAAGTAAAGCCAAGATTTCAGTTTTAGTATAAATTAACTAAAGAATCTAATCTTGACTAGTCTAGATTTAGTTTTTACCAAAAAGAAATTATGCAAATAAAGTCATTGTGCACACACTTTTCAGATTCAGCCCCTATTCCAAGCATTATGGCCACCCTCCCAATGCTCCTCTGGGCCCTAAGGTTGGTGGTTTCATTCTGGTGTATGTGGTGTGTTGCAGACGAGGAGATTAGATGTGAGTTATGGGCTTCCAGAGTTCTTTACAGGAAGGACTATGATGTTCATGTTGATGGGTCTCCCTACCTCKGTCTAAGGGACCAGCTAGGGTAACTTTTAATAACACACTTTAACAGCCTTTCTCTTTTTTCCTTGGTCTGCAGCTCCATGTCACATCCAAATTCACTATGTATGGTGTCCTTTAAATATGTTAGATATGGGKTTTTTTCCTTATTACCCCTAAAACCAGTGTTGTCCAGCTCCATGTCAGAATTTCCTTTGCTGACCATGGGTGAATTGTTCACAGTTGTGTTGTCTCCAGTGCCCTGTCTGTGCCCTGTCTCTTACCACCCCTATGCCTGAGCTCCTCTGCACCATATCCTGGGTCCTTGCTTCTCCAGGTCTCTGCTACCACATCTGTATTTCTCCACATTATGGCATTGTATTATTAGAGCTGTATATATCTCASTCTATGCAGAATAACTACTTACTGCAACTACGATTGCACTGTTCTAAAAGTAGAGCAAATTAGCTGTAGTCACCTGATTGAATAGGGAAATTGCTGTCACTGCTAAACCAAGCAAAACAAATTTGCAGGCGGGTCAACAAAAGTTCAGACAGAGCAGGCCCAATAAGCCCCAGCCCCGAGGCCTTACAGACTTCCAGCATTAGCAATGGCAATGCTGTATTAAGAGTGCTACATCACTGCAAGCTGTTCTGCTCGCATGCTGCTTTTTCCTTAACTAGAAAGCTATGAAACAGATGTGCCATGGAGAAATTTAGGGTTGAAGTAGCCACGCGGACAGAACCCCAACAGCCAATTGCATTAGATTTTATTTTGAATATCAGGAAAAATATTCTTCAGAAAAAGGGTTGTGAAGAATTGGAACAGGCTGCCCAGGGAAGTGGTTAAGTTACCATCCCTGGTGTTGTTTAAATGACCTGTAGCTATGGCACTTAGGGACACAGTGTTAGTGGTGGACTTGGCAGTGTCAGGTTAACAGTTGGACTCAATGATCTTAGAGGTCTTCTCCAGCCTAAATGATTTTATGATTCTATGATTCAATTTTTTTTTATGACAGAACATGAGCATAGTGGATAAATTATGATTTCTATTCCATGATCTCTGTCCTGCAGCTAATCCACTTCACTTTCTACACAGGATACAAACTCACAAAACAGTGGTCCAGCTGTGACAGGCAAGCACCACAGATTTGAGGGAAAAGCACACTCTCTCCAACATATGAGCATGTCTGATTTGGCTGGTAGCCTGGCCATCACCCATAGCATCTCAACCTCAGACTCATCCTTCTTAAAGATTTTGGTAGTCTGTAAATTTATTCCTGCCAAGGGGCTGTTGTTTTTGTAGTTTTTTTGCTTTCCAACTCAGATGGTAGCCATATGCTGACAGCAGTCTTATTGATTGCATCACCCCAGAAAAGCAAACTGTCTGGTTTTGACTGGTTTACTATTACGGCTTTATTCCCCTCTCCAAACATGCTATAAGAATGTAACTACATTAAGAATTAACTTGTCCTTTTTTAAATTTTTTATTTCCTGTACATAGATATATACCAAGGTTTTTGGTGAGCTTGTTCATAATAATTATTTGTTTTTCCAGTGGACAGTTTTGACTTGAACAACTTTAGTTAATATTTCACTTACTGAAGCAGCACCTTTCACCCCATAACAACATTTTTTTTGAAATCATTTCAGTCCAGCTCAATTCACATGAATATATATGCATGGTTTTCATACAGTTTTTTCACAAATTACTTAAAGCAGTTTAGTAGGTTTAGAGTAACTATCATTCACTTTATATTTGAAAAAACAATAGTTACTCAGAAAACAATGTTTTATCCTTTCTGCTCAATGAAAAAATTTTTCCTTGTTTAAGTAAATTAAAACAAAAAGGTTTTAGCTGCATAAGTCCTGCTGTCAAGCTCAGCATCTCTATAATTTTTGTAATCATCCTTTTCTAAATATTAGCATGGGAAGCTATAATTTGCAACCTATACCTTCTCAGACATCGTAGCAACAGTGCCACGTTGTGATGTCATAAAAAGATAGGGTCTAGCATCATGGCAGAAAAGCAAATTGACAAGTGACTGATAAAATCAAATCACCCATAAGAGACAGAATTTGCTGAAAACAAGGTGTTTCATCAGTCCACCAGAATGGAAATACTATTTTAAAAACCACAGAATCTCAGAATCACAGAACCATTTAGGCTGGAAAAGACCTCCAATTTCATCAAGTCCAACCTATGACCGAACACCAGCTTCTTAACTAGACCATGACACCAAGCGCCACATCCAGTCGTAGTGACACCACCACCTCCCTGGGCAGCCCATTCCAGTGCTTAACAACCCTTTCCATGAAGAAATTCTTCTTGATGTTTAACCTGAACCTCCCCAGGCACAGATTAAGACTGTGTTCTCTTGTTCCRTAACTGCTTGCCTGGGAGAAGAGACTGACCTCCACCTGCTTACAACCTCTTTCCAAGTAGTTGTAGAGAGTGATAAGGTCTCCCYTGAGTCTCCTTTTCTCCAGGCTAAACGATCCCAACTCCCTCACCAGGATACTGGAAGTTCTGAAAAAGTAAACACAAGCCCCTTATTTTTCTTATCATATCTGTTTTTCAAACTAGAAGAATGATTTTAAAGCAACCAATGTGCCAATCTCTAAAGGCTAAATCCTACTGATGATCAATTTTATCTTCTCTGTTTAATTTTTTTTTTTTTTTTTTAACATGACCCTCTTCAAGATTTGGGAGTGTGTTAGCTGTTGATGTAATTTCTCAAAGACACTTAAAGGTGAATGATATCTCTGTTGCTCTTTACTTTCATACATTCCAAGACAGGAAGCAGATCATAACTTTGTCCATTTTTTCTAGATATATTCTTTTTAAAAGACAGATTTTTTCAACTTAACTCTGTTTTTATAGAATCAAAACTACTGTGAATTGAGAAAAGAACTTGTTTCCTAAGTCTTGCAACAATGAAATAGAAAAGGAAAAACCTAAATTTCTTATACAAACAGCATGTTAAGGATAATAACCAAGGTATAAGATCAGGGTGCTGGTGCGGCAGAGGGGCTGGTTTTCTCTAAAGTATTGACAAAAAAAAGTGCAGAGGAAACACATTTTTCACACATCTTTGCAAATGGGGAAAAAAGTAAAGTATGCCTGAATCTGGAATATTCTACRAAACAGAGAAGTATTGTAGATAAAGCCAGTCCAGCTGCACAACATTGAAAACTTACGCAAAGGGAAGATATGAATTAAAGAATAAAGAGAATTCCAAAAGGATAATCTCAGTGGATTGACTAAGAAAGTGTTTGGAGAGTTGTTTAATCAACAAAATGCAGAGGAAATCATAATTGACAGGCATTGTACCTTCTTCCCTCCGGTTCTGGCAGCAGGCCAAGGCATGCAATAGTGAGGTTCTGTTATGATTGCCAAATGCAGGTCATTAGAAAGAGTGGAACTGAGTAGAAGACATTTTCAATGTCATATAAAACAATATGGAGAGAATTTTCTGTCTTGGTTTTCAAAACGGGCAAGGCACCAAATGTAATAAAAGGAGGCTTCAAAGAGGCAGACTGATGAACACCATGAATTTTACTTGGAGACCTTATTCATACACTGTGACATAGTCTGGCATATTAGCAGGAAAAAGGAGAAACTGCCTGAAATGTCTGATTCTGGTTTTTAAAAATTAAAGAACAGTAAGGAAAGCAGAGAAAATCATCCAGAAGTGAAATAGGCATGGGCTGTGATTTAGAGGCAGGTAGAGGTGGAAACAACTAAAAATTCTACTTATGTCTGCTGAACATCTGGAAGACTGAATGGTTTTCACAAATAGACTCCCTCCCTTTCTCCCAGTTTTTTTCATGTGTTAAGTTAGAAGTGTTTCCTCGTGTTTTATGTTTTTCTTTATCTTCAGAAACACAATTATAATTTTAAAAGTACACATATTTTAACTCATCATTTCATCATCTATATAAGATGTCCAGTGGGTCTTCCAAGAAAAAGTAAAGAGGAACACTAGGGGAAAGTGTAATTATTCTGTTTAGAAAAAAATACAAAAACCAAAAAAAATCAGCAGAGACAAAACAAGGATTTTTATTAGGCACCAGGAATAACTGTTTTCCCCACTATATATATATAATACAAACCTTACTTGTAAATGTTGAAGAAAAAGCGATTGTAATGCAATGTAATACAAAATCAAAAATCGCACAGATCAAGAATAGTGTATAATCTACATTTATAATTTCAGTAGTTTTCTCTAAATTAAAGAAAGATGAAAAAGGAAAAGAAATGATTTTTCGTTTGGATTGACAAACCAAAAGAATGTTTACTATATGGTAAAGATGAGATTACCTGATGTTATTCACTAAAATATAATCAAATTAAATACTTAATCCAGAACCTACAGTCAGCAACATTAAAAAGGAGGGATATATGCAGTAGAATCCTTTGAGTAGATCCAGTTAAGCAGCAGAGCTTTGAATCATGTCATCTATATATCAAGCAAATATTTTAATTTTGCATAAAGGGAGTAAGCATAGAGGAGAGAAAAACGATTAATTTTCATGAACAGAATTTCTCTGGTGAATGCAGGTGCTCTTGAAGTTTTCTTCTAGATTAGATCCCACATTTGATGGTGAAATGCCAAGAACCAGTGCATGATCCAGTCACAGTTATGTTAATATTCTAATAAGCAACAATTATGACTACAATGGGCTTTACTATAAATATGTAAGCTGCTGGAGAATTTACGCACTATCATTGTTAGGATTATAATTTTAGATAACAATGTTCAGCTTCACAAATACGTGCTTATGCTGTACTCTCTGAGCTCATAAATCAAGCCCCATACTACAGCCTCTATAAATCTAGTCTGTTGGGAGTCATGATAAAACTTCACACTTAAATAGATGCCTCAGAAAGTTTGTAACTGGGCTAGAGCTACAGACCTTCCTAGAACTCCTGGCTCAGCACACGCAGTTTTTTTTTTAACATATATGAAGACATATGTTATGAAATGACTGATTTAATATCCCTACTTTTACCACATTGAGATTAATATTGAAACCTCTGAGTTAACTGGTTTTCTTGCCTTCCTGGAAATATGAAAATAGAAAACCGCCCATATGGTTACTTTAAAGACTTCTTTTTCTACCACCTGTCCAAGGTTTTAATGAAGMAGCAAGAGAATGTGAAAGGAAATAAACAGAACTTAAAAAAGCCCAAAACAATGTGGTTTAAGGTTTGGGATTTTTTTATAAATGGCTGGTTTATGTATGAATAATTGAAAGTCATTAAAATAGTTTTTTTTAAAAAGTGAAACATTTTTAATGGAATTTTCACAATAAAGTAATGTTTTTTTTCCCTGAATAATACTCATTAGTTTTGCACTGGGGCAAATTATGAATTCTCTGAAAAAAAAAACCCCAAGCAATAAAATAAATCAAAGGTGAGTGTAAAGATTGAATAAGAATTCTGATAACATGAAATATTTAATAGGTGAGCAGAATGTTTGGACAAAATCACTTAAGTACAGGAAACTTACACTTGTGTTTCTTCACATATTTTTGGAAGACAACACTGGGAAATGTGAATGTAACTATGACAATTCTGTTATTTTGAGATTAAATGCTATTTCAGATGGAAATAATTTTCCTCTTTTTTAGCTGACAGTAGATCTAGTAATATGATTAAATTTGAATGTTTAAGATCAATAAGATCTCTCCACATGTAAAACATGTTAAAATAATGAGAAGCACTTTGATTGCTCTCCCCCTCCCCATTAATGACAGAGAACAAAAATCTCTTCCAGAAAATTCTGTATGTCAAGCTTGAAACTTCTGTGTGAACTATTGTGCAATTTTCAGTCATCCAAGCCTGGATGTCTAATCAAGGACTTCACGCGGAGGGAATTCCTTAACATATTGTATCCTTAGACAGATTCATCCAATAATTAATCATCTTCACTACAATTTATGCATCATACCTATTGTCTGTTTTATTCCGCTTTTTTCAAACAATAATTGAGCTAACACCTATTGGCATTATGATATGCTCAATTTTTGACTGTAAGTTATATTTTATAAGGAGTTTCATAAGTTTCTCATGTACAAGATTCCTAGTATTCAGATCATTATTATAGTACTTTCTACTGCTGTTTCTTGAATTGAATTTAGTATTCCAAAAGTGGCTTCTGTATTGCTGCATACAGAGTTTCTGCTACTTTCCAAAACTCTTTCACAGTGTTTGGAAATCATTCTGCTTCCATTAACTGTGATTACAGCATGGACTGCTCCACTATCTGATAATTCAAGGAGCTTCTAGATGTCTGTCGTGGTTATACACTGGCCAAATGCCAGGCRCCCATGAAAAGCCCACTCACTCATTCTCCTCTGTTCTGCAACTGGACAGAGGAGAGAAAATTTAACAAAGAGTTAATGAGTTGAGATAAAGACCGGGAGAAAAAAAACATTTCAAGGGCAAAATGGGCTCAGGTTAGTGATATAAATTGAATYTATTACTAACAAGATCAGAGTAGGAGAACGAGAAGTAAAAATAAGCCCTTAAAGACACTTTTTTCTCCTCCCCCAACMCCTCCCTCCTTCCCACCAACTGTGCAGGGAGATGGGGTGGGGGTTTTGGTCAGTTTGTCACCCAAGATTTTCTTCCGCTGCTCAGGGAGAAGAGTCGTTTCCCTGCTGCACCGTGGGGTCCCTCCCACGGGAGACAGTTCTCCACGAACTTCCCCAGCGTGGGTCCACTCTCACGAGCAGCAGCACTCCCAAAACTGCTGCAGCGTGAGTCCATCCCACGGGCTGACAGTCCTCCCAAACCTGCTGCGGTGTGGGTCACTCTGCCACGGGGTGCAGTCCTCCAAGGACAGCTGCTCCAACCTGGAAGCAAGGCCTCTCTCTCCACTGGGACTCTCGCCGGACCACAGTGTCCTGGTATCCACCTGCTCCTGCGTGGGCACCTCCYCCATGGGCTGTGAGTGGACCTCTGCATCCCCTGTGGACCCCCATGGGCTGCAGGGGGACAACCTGCCTCATCATGACCCTCACCACAGGCTGCAGGGACATCTCGGCTCCAGTGCGTGAAGCATCTCCTCTCCCTCCTTCTGCACTGACCTTGGTGGCTCCATTGTTGTCCTTCTCCCATATTCTCACTCCTACTCCTCTCTAGCTGGAAAATTACAACTGCGCCACCAACTTTGTTATGATTTCTTCTTAAAAATGTTATCACAGAGGCATTACCACYATCTCTAATTGACCCAGCCTTGGCCAGCAGCACGTCCATCCTCAGAGCCATGAGGGATTGGCTCTGCTGGACATGGTGGAAGCTTCTAGCAGCTTCTCACAGAAGCCACCTCTGTGGCATCCCTGCTACCAAAAACCAGGCCCTGCAAAACCAACACAATGTCAACTCACATTTTGTGGGAATTGGGCATATCAGCATCACCAGATCAAATGAACTGCTAGTGGGCCAGTACATGATTCTGGCATTCATAAAGAACTCTCCTGTGTAATCCATGGCTAAAATTAAACTGTATGATTGTAACTCAGGCAAAAGTAAGACATTCGTTGTAGCTTCTTCTTACAYAGGTAATACAGAGGGAACTAACAAAACCCTCTATTGTTAAAATAAAATCTTGTTATTGTAAAAAAATGGAACATATCTTTTGCCTGGAAATCAAAATACCTGGTTAGCCCAGTTAAAATTTTAACCCCCACAAAAAATAGGGAGTACACATTAGAACTGTTACAGTAATGCTAATATTCATATCCTGAATTTATACAGAATAGCTCATTATAACTAACATTAAATTTGTCATACAAGAAAAGTGCYTAACACCAGCCTCTCCTTTCTGGTATGACATGTCCCTGCCCTATGTACCTGAGGCGCACAGAGTTACAATGCCAGTCTGCTGTGGCCCGGGACCGTGAGTCACTGACAGGGACGGCACRCTATGGCTTGTGCTTCGACAAGAGGAGTGCCCATGGCAGGTACCTGTGGGTCCATCTGCCCAGGACTGTGCTCAGAGCTCTGAGTGTATCTTTGGAAGTACAGAGTGCTGTGTGTTGGTCATAGGACACTGACTGTCAGAAAGGACCTTTGGAGGTCTCCAGTACAAACCTGCTCAAAGCAGGTCCATCAGGTCGGATTGCTCAGAGCTGTGTTGACTACAGTCCTGAACACCTCAAAGGACAGAAGTACCAGAAACTTTCTGAGCAAAATGTCCCAATGTGTTTAACAGCACTTATAGTAACACAGGCTTCATCACATTTAATTGGAATTTTCTAATGTTCCAACCTGTGTCTATTGCTTCTTATTAAACTCCTGTTGAGAATCTGTCTCTGTCTTCTCTGCACCTTGTTGTTCATAGACTTGCTGAGAACGTTCTCCATCTCACTGCATAGGTTGTTAATGAAGATAATAGACAATACTATACCCAGCACTTTTTCCTGAAGAGCTTGTCATTTTCTGGACTTTAAATCTCTGATCACAAGTCTTTGAGCCCAGCAGTAGAAGTAGTTTTCCATGTCATTCACTTATTCATCTCATATCACCAATTTGGTTATAAGGAGACCACTGGGGACTGTGTCAAAGGAGTTGCTAAAATGAGGATATACAGCATGACTAGAAAGGAGAATGTTGAAGCCAAATGTTTCTGGGGTGAGTATTTTCATGCCAGAAGTCAATATACAAAAGATACATTCATATTTGAATCTTTGTTTACTATTGTATTAAAGTAACRGTGGCAAACAAGTGATTTAAAGAAAATAGTTTTAAACTGAGTACTGAACTGAGAATTCAGACCAAAAAAAAATGCTGCTATAATTCTGAATACTGTACTTATGCATAGTGAATAATAACCACGGTAAGACATGGCACATGGGTTTGAAAGCTCATTTGTGTCTTATTCAGTCAGGTAGCAAGTAAAAACAACTTGAGTCTGTCACTGTAACAATACCTCAAAACACAGATCCTAATCTGTCCTCCTCCTAATAGGCAGTAAACTTCAGGACTAATTAGTTCACCGTTTTGCATTGCTCCAACAGTACAGAAGACAGATGATTCATCTGACTCACTGGTTCTACGGCAAATTAATCTACAGCAGAAGAATAGCAAGTTACAATGCTTCCTGTACTTCTTTCTTCTTCTTCTTCTACATGTATCCCATTTAGTGAATAGACACTTTGTAAAATCCAGAAGAACAAAATAAGTTATATATTTTCAGTAATAATTTATACTTGGCTAAGTCTAAGGCCATGCAAAATCATGACGTGGGGATACTACGGCAGTAGCACTGAAGATCTCTTCAGTGGAATGGTTGGAGCTAAAGACTGAAAAAATTTCCATAGAAGGGATTTTAGTTTGGATAACCTCTTCTGTGGTCCCATAGAGTAGGAATGCATTAGGCAGACACCAGAAACTCATTTTCCATTTTAATATTTTCCTGAAGATTTCAGACATTTCTCTAAGACTGATAGTGTGAACAAGAGTATGATAAGTGTGGATAATCATTGTCATCATAGGCAACTTTTGTACCTAGTACCTAAACTACAGTGCAAATAATGGTCAAGACATGGTCAAGACTGAGGGAGATGTTTAGTCTAGAGAGGATCTAGAGAAGACAAGACTGAGAGGTGATCTCATGAATACATATAAATATCTCAAATATGGGTATTAAGAGGATGATGCCTGACTGTTTTCAATGGTGCCCAGAGACAGTACAAGGAGCAATGGCCATAAACTAAAACACAAGAAGTTCCATCCCAACATGAGGAAGAATATTGAGGCTGGCAGAGCACTGGAACAAGCTGGAATCCTGTGGAATTGGAATCTTCCTCTCTGGAAACATTCAAAATGCACCTGGGCATATCCCTGTGTGAACTGGTGGCACTGCCCTGGCGACACTGCCCTGGCAGGGAGGTTGGACTAGATGACCTCCATAGGTCCCTTCCAAGCCTAGAAATTCTGTGATTCTGTAAAGATGCACCTGTTTGAACTTTATTGACTTTCATACATAAAATATATTACCAAAGAGAATGACTTTGCTGTCATAAATGTCTACAAATTGAGAAAAGCAAGAAAATGTCAATAGTAAATGACAAATCACCACTGAATAGGATGCAGGCAATGGAGAATCTGTACATTAAAGCATAGCATTTGCGTACCTCAACTCCTCATGTTATTCTAATTATTTTTTGTAACAATATACTGGGTATTGCAAAAAGTACAAGTATACTTTCGAAAACATCCCATCTCCTGTGAGGAAAAGTGCTTTTTGACATTTTAAATCATATTCATACCATTAACTTCCACAATCCTTGAAAGCAGTAGACGAGACTTTTCAGTACCATAAGTACAGAAAAYATATTATCTATGGACAAAACAGATTACTTTTTACATTGTGAAATAATCGTATTCTGACATCCTATTTCATTCCTTGTTTTTTTTTCAGTAGTGTTTCTAGACCAATCTTCACAATAAGGTAAGAGATAAAGGAAACTGAGTTACTAATCCTGTTTAAGAAATTTCTTTACCAAAAAAAACCCAAAACCTGGATTTTAATCTTTTGCTTAAAATAACTATTGGTATATTTTTAATAAACAGGAGAAAAAGGTGGTGTATAGATGCAAAACGCCATCAGGATAGTATTTTCCATTGATATAGCAAAGAGAATATTGCTGTTTAAATAGTAAAGTGGGGAATCTTACACTCCTTGTGGCAAAACAGAGCTATCAAACACATTCATTCATGCTCATCAGTTGGTGCACATATAATTGATGCTTATTTTATCTAGTTGAACAGATTAGGAGTAAGAAAGAAAGCTTTCTGAGATGATAAAAGAGAAGAATTGAGAAAGATTAATTAAGAAAAAGCAAAAATGTAAGGATATAAGAGAAACACACGCCTAGAATAAACAATGAGCTAAAAAAGGAAGCAAAAGCATCCAAACCAAAGAAACAAACAAACAAACCAACTACTAATTTTGTCTACCTAACTGGCATGGAACTTTGCATTATTTCCTTCACAATAAATTTTTGTTCTGCAGTTCATTCTTCATTACTGTGGTTTCCAATTACAATAATGAATAACACGTATAAAGTGGAGTGTCAGCAATTTACTTATTTAATACCACATGCAAGAAATGAAAATACAAATATATCAAGGAAAACTATTTTATATTACTGTAGGAGAAATTTCTGTAACAATAAAGGATATCTGGTTTGCATTGGAGACTTTGCAGGTTTCTTCCCAGATCTTAATAAAGAAAGCACAACAGCATACTAAAATTGTTTTAATAATAAGATAGAAATAGAAGGAGAAACACAGATAATGAGTAAACTTTACATCCCTTCAGTTGTTTGGAACGTCACTTTCATGCAGGTTTCAACAGATGTCTGGTGGACAGACAAAGTGCACTACACAGAATTCTCAGCCATGAAGTGGTTCCGTCTCTGTTTCAAAGCATGGTGTCATTTATTTAGTGTAAYAAACAAAACTCTATTTCTTGCCTTGACATATAGAAGTGTTGTCTCTTTCTGTCCACCAGAGGCATGGCTTACCTGAGATAAATAATTCCTCAAATACAGTATGTTCTATAATAGCCCCAATACAATATTTTGTGCTGAACCCAATCAATATACTGCAGAAAGATGCAAACCCCTTAAATATATCTACTTCCCCTTAAATATACATGCCCTTTTTCTTTATTACGCCTATTAATCAATGGTAATAATCTGCTACACCTATGGAAATAGGTTTGTATAGCTACGTCCTTTTCTTTTTYTTAAGTTTGAAATTTTATCAAAGATGTAAGAAAGATGACAGAACATATATATACATACATAYATATAAATATTTCTATTCATATTTAGCAGATTCCTTCATAAACCTTTTCTTTAGTGTGTAATTCTTTAATGATATCCTTCTTGTCTCATTTATTTACAAAAAGCTCTGTTTGAGAAAATTAATTTCTCATTGTGTTAGCTTCCTTGAATACTAATATGAAACAAAGGTCAGCGTATTATACCTAACCAGAATTTCAACAATTTATTGTGGATAATTACTTCCCTGATGAAGAGATATCAAGCATGTCAYATTTCTTGCAATTTTACACATATACATACACACGTACGTGAACAAATGCAACTTCCAGTCTGTCTAGCTGGATAGATATTTTAGTTCACAGATGTTCCCATGATACTCTGATAATTGTCAGAATTCAGTCTTCAGCCAGGTGCTTGAGAGAGACTGTGGCYGTGGCTGAGCCTGCAGCAGGGGATGCTGCAGAGTTTGGGCCAGCCACAGGACTGACCGAGGAGCCAGTGGGGCCAGAGGGCCTGAGTGCAGTAGGACACTGCTGGAGAGACAGCTCCGAGGTCTGGGATCTCCCCTTGGGTTGTGGTGAAGGAGAAAGTCTCCCCATCAGGCCTTGCCAGGTTATGTTAATGTTCCCCTGTTTGGTTGGCCTGTAGGCTTGTCACTCCTTGTTCCCTTACAAGGTTCTGTTCTAGAGTGTTCTCCCTTACTTGGCACCCCATTTATTCCTGTCCCCTGCTCCTCCCCTCACTTGCCCCTATTGGTTGAAGTTGTATTACTCTGCCTTCTCTCCGCCCCCTGACCCTCAACCCATTGGTCCCTGTTGTTCTCTCTGCCCCCACTGCCCCTGGTATAAAACCCTGAACCCTCCATTGTTCTGAGTTCTCCTTCCCTGGATTATTCATGCAATAAACCTATTTCTTGGAATACATAAGGAGAACCTCTCCAACTCTTTGTCTCCGGCTAAGTACACTTTTGTGCGTGTGTGTGTGTGTGCGCGCAGCTGAACGCATCAAGGCACCACTGGACACACGCCACGCTTTCGAGAAGGCTGCAGCACCCCAACATCCAGCCCGGCTACAAGAAGAGACTATTTTCATAATTACTTTGACTGTGTGTTTTTGTACAGATATGCACTTTTGTTCTTCATGAAACTGATCTCTCTCCTTATTTCTTCCATTTTCTTCTTTTTTTTTTTCCTTCCATCTTCAGGAAAACTATTCTTCTGTGCTTCAGGAATCTCAATTAAATCTTAAAATTGGTATATAGAAATATAGTAATAATAATACTTTGGAACCACTGAGTCAGTTGCATGCCCTTGAAGTCAACCACAGTATGTAATGATTCTCATGATATATCAAACATTTGGTTGAATGTAGCAACATTTTTTGCTCATAGYGCACTGAGAGAGAAGTTACTATGGAATATCATTGCATGATAGATGGAAAATGTCATTTCCAGACTGAAAGTATTCAGGCACAGTTTATATCAATTTACTCATGTGTCAAGACTGCTCTTAGTTTTGATAGCTATCTTCCATCATTTGTAGATGTATAGATTGCAGTTATATCTCATAAACAGTCAAAGATCTATTAGCATCTCGTTTCATTTATCTAGTAATCCTTGCATCCATTTGTTCTAGTATAAGCTCATATTTCTTGGAGTGAACTACCAAAGACATCTGCTGTATTTTAGACAATGTCATGTGGATGACTTTTACAATGCCATTCTAGCTGTGGCTTTTTCTGCGTTACCTATAGTTGTTAGTTTTCTTAATAAGTAACTTTAGTTCTGCTCTGGGAATAATAATCCTAATTCTCATTTTACTATAAGACAAGTGGCAATTTTAAGTGTCTCTATTGCAGTCAATAAAACAGTGCTGGTATAAGAGAAGACTTGGCACCAATGACTTTGTCAGACTCCTACCTGTGTTAGTTTAATATTTAACTTCCAGGTAGAGAAAGACCAGAAAGGCCAGGAGAGGCTATCACCCAAGATGAATAAAAGAAGAATAAAGTACTGGTGAAGAATTACCAAATTTGCTCATTTCRCAAGAAAAAGAAGATCGACTTGTACTTCAAGTGTGAAAGACATCAAATAGACAAAGTAAGAAACATTTTTCTGATGCCCTAGGCTTCCTTGAAACTTCTCTAATCTCTTATAAAATACATGTAAGGGGACCTCCAAGAGAATTTTTCTTTCAATTTAAAAGGGAAGATGAAGAGAGAGCAGTATTTCCTGGTCCACTTCTCTTGCAACTTTATGTCCAATAGGGAGCAGAAGCTATAACAAAGAGGATTACGCTCTGTCAACACCGTGAAAAAACTCAAGAATACTGTTCAGACCATGATCCCACAATATTTAGACCATATGTGTCCATGACATGATTATTCAACTGAACCAGTTAATTTGATTCTGCATGTCCAGACATGTGCTTCTGTTAAGATATCTGGGCAAAAATGTAAGTCTACTCATGCTGATTGTACGACTATACCAGATTTATCCTGTCTCTAGAGGACACATAATGCATTATTCTTTAGAAAATGCCAGCTGGCAAAAAGTTCAGCTGCTAAAAGAATGCAGWTTGAGCAGTCGTGGATTTTTAATTTTATTTTTTACTATATGAGACCAACATTTTCTCATCTAGCTGTGTTTTATTTTCACGTGGAAGCAGGATTCCTAAAGCTGTAGCCGCTCTTTTACTAAAACAAGGCCTCAAAAATCTGTTGTAATTGACAGTTCTGGAGTGCTTTGATGTGTTCCATGCATATTATTCCCAAGAAAGCAAAGGTGCAGTTTCCATCTCTCTCACCTAGCAGCAAACCATACCATCGTGTAGAACTTCTGTTTCCCTGAAATTGATATGTTAGTGGGAAGGTAGTAAAGGAMGTGGCTTTCGCCCATACCTGCCAGTCTGCCAGGCATTTTTTCCTTTTCACTGTTTTTAAGAAACCACTTTTTTTCTGCCCCTCTTGAACCTATGAAGTAAACTATCCCTGGGGGAAAAATGTCCACTTAACCCAGGTGCCTTAAAGTTGCAATGTCATGGGGTGACAACATGAACTGTATATAATGGTAAGAAATTTTGTATTACTTTGCTTCTCTTCTCACATACACAAAGGTTTTTCTTGCTTTTGTAGCATGATTTAACATGTTTTCCAAGTCCATTTGCTTGTGTGTCTGTGAGATTGATATGGTTTCTAGGAAGTGTCTTTTCCCTTTGTCTCAGCACACGTGTCCCTCTATGACTGCAGTTTAAATAGAGTTTTGCTCTTATCGAGACATACTGATTTTAGGAACCATGTCTTACAACCCATAATATTCTTTGCTAATGCCTCAGGCTTCCCTGTTTGCTGAGGRCTGGGAGGCCATTCACTGCTATTTTATGGCAGTTACTGAAATATTAACATGGGTAAGAAAATATGAAACAAGCATAATTTAAAGCCAATGGAACTTTAACAACAAGAGCTCCAGGCTTATCATACTTGACAAAGGATTGTAACAGAGATTAAAACGACAACAACAAAAAATCCAGTCTTAATGCATGCAGTACAACTAAAAACTTTTACAGCAGTGTATGGATTAGCCTCAGGTGTTTTTARCGATATGCAGGAGGAATAAGAAGCATCCTTGACTGTCTGTCATAAATCAGTTTTTATTATTATATTATTATATTGCCTAGATTAATATTATAATATTGTGTTGTATAAYTTTATAGGAATTATAATACAATAATGCTACAATTATATATAGTGAAAATAAAATAATATGATAATATGATATACAGTATAATCAGCATATAAATATAACTTTTTAAAATTAGTATTTCTATATTAAGTTTCTAATATTTTTCTAAAATATATTTCATAATATATAGTCCATAACATATAGTCATAATATATAAATGATATAATTAGTTGATAAATTATATAAACATACTGGCTCACACTATATTTTACTACATAATATGTTATTTATCTTTTTAAATTTAATAATTTAATGKTTTTGTTTTTAAGAAAATGTGTATTAATACCCTATTTATAGCAATATTGTTTGTATTTATAGCTATCAAACACATAGTATGAGCTACTGTTTCAGCTATCTGAAATAAATCCATGCTTTAAATTTCTCTTTTGAGATGAACTTCCAGAACCGTAGTGGTCTTCAGCAGATATTTCAAAACATAAGGAAAAAAAATCACAATGTTTAATGCCTAATGGGAAAAAAAATAGTGAGCATTTCTGTGCAATAAAATGCTTATGTGATAGCATGTCAAACTGATACAACAACMCAGCATAGATGTATTTGTTTTGAAATAGTGTCTTGTGAATAAATTTTAAAGTAGAAAAATACTTATTAATGTAAAGTGAACAAGTCTGCTTATTTCCCTTACTTTAATCTGGAAAATATGAACACCAGTCACTCACCGAGAGTTGCTTTCAATGGCTTCCAAGACTTTTAGCTATGTTGGACGGCTCCTAAAGGACTAGGAGAAATGTTATTTTATTTATTTACACTTACGGTATAAATGAAACAATAAACAGAAAATATTTAGGTAGCTGCTTCTAAAGATGTGTTAAGAGGATGTTTCATGCTTGCAGACCTGCATGTCAAGAGTCTCTTAATGTCAGCAGGAAACATAAACTGCTTCATGGATTCATAAGGATGAGGCCACCCTCAGCCTAAATGGGAGAGGAAAAAGGATGCATACTTGTGAACACACCTAATGTTCCAGATTTCATGCCTTAACACCACACCCATTGCAGTGATGTATTGCAGCCCTAACTTTTAAGTCYGAAGCTAACTAACGTTCTCATGTTTTTAAGAATAAAGCAGGAATTTCAAATATTATATCCTAACAGTCACTCTTGACTGATAACACATGTAAAGTCATTCTCCTAGAAACACTTAATTAATATTCCTCCTTTACCTGCAGGTAGCAAGTTTCTCTGTCACTTCCAATCTATCTTATGCATGTGATTAATGATAAAAACACTGATAAAGCTAACTTTTCTTTTTAAAATTCTGTTCATTTTGTCATGGCGATGGCAGAAAATAATATCTACAGTCCTTTGGAAGTGTTGACCATATGTATTACTACATAAGTTAAAAAATTGTCTAAGATGAATTTGAAATACATTGCAAAAAAGCAGATGTATCCCCATTTGAATTCTATACTGGTTTCTCTGATAACTGTACAACAAAATAATAGCAGTGATAAGTGTCTTCATGTTTCCCAAACCTATTTTTTAAATTGTTAAACCAATATGCTGCTGCTCCTCACATTTTATTTCATTTTCATTTGATTTCATTTGAGATCATGAGACCTTTWCACTAAGAAGTTGTACCCATTAAACTTTTGAGTATTCTTTCAGTTATCTTTCTGATGCCTGCCAAAAAGCATGGAAAATAATAGGAATGAGTAATATCCTACGTAAACTTGTACTTTAATGACTCTCGTTTAGGGGAAAAAAACCAACAACAAACATTTAAGACTTCAGTGAACAGCATATTTTCCGGTTGGCTTCCCAACAATTTTCTTTAGAGACCCTGCTTGGATGGTGTTTAAGTGAACAGTACGTTTTTTACTTATCTAAATTGAAAACAATAATTGCATGAAATTAAACTGGACTACATGTTGCAGTGTTAGTGTAGTTCACTACATGAATGCAAGTGACATGCTATGTGTGAGATTGGCAGCAAACATAAATAAAAAAATGGATAATAGTGTAGAAATAAGTTACTGCTTATTAAKGAAATCTGCATAAAACAGAGCTCTCTGCTTAACTATCCACAGAATAATTTATGCAAACGTGACCCAATATCATTAGGGACAAATTCTGTCCTTGACTGTAAAAATGTTTCATTYGGTGTTGGTGAATCCTGAATCACATATTAGTGTGATGAACAACTTAAGAGGAAAATAATTCCAAACTATTTCTATTTAATTGTTACCACTTCTGCATGAGTTGCGAATTTTTTTGTTTCTGAACCTACAGTTTCCATGTTACTAATAGTGCTCTCAAGTACTCCAGCTCTGAAGTGTATATAGTAAATTAATACAACTTGATATTAATAACCTTGTCAATTATTAATTCTTAATTACTGGTAATTATTAAATTTAATTAGAATTATAAACTGATAAAAACATATAAGGAGAAGGTTGAGGTACTCAAGAAATTTCTCACTTCAGTCCACTGGTGRTGTCTCTCTCACAGCTCTCCCAAAGGCAAGGACTGGGGAGCAAAGTCTCTCCCACTGTAACGGAAGATCAGGTTTGAGACTACCTGAGGAACCTGAACATGCAGAAGTCTATGCAACATGCTGAGATGCATACCAGGGTCCTGAGCGAATTGACTGATCCAGTTGCCAAGCCACCATCCACGATATTTCAAAAGTCATGGYAGTCACTCTTTATTTCACATAACTTTCTATATTAGTTTTGCTGCCTTAAGTAACTGAGCTTTTATTTGGAGGATTTCTTACRACAACACAGTCACTCTCAGATTTTGAAAAGCCTGTTTTTACAAATTGCAGCCTATGAGAAATACCTTATATTTACAGACATCCGAAATTTACTTGAGCTAATTTGACTATCTAGCAGTAATAAAGCTGCTATTCTAACCAGAGAATACAAAGTTTTATTTATGGGATCATGGTATATACCAGAATAAATTTTCCTTTTACTATTACTTACAACAATAAGTAGTTAAATAGTGTATGAATTGGTAACTGTAAATATTTTTCTTTGCAAAGGTATTCTTTACAGCTGGTATATTTCTTTCACTGTTCTTAAAGTTCCACCAACAGTTTTCTTTTCCATGGACTGACAAAGCAAATTACACAGGGCAAGGAAAGGTACTATGCAACATGCTGCTGTAATTTTAAATCTACAGTAGCCAAGGTTCTATCAGTGCTTATGTCAGACACCTGTTTTTAATGACTTAAACTGGTCAATTTTAGACTTATAAGGCTAATAAGTATACAAATAAAAATATATAACTATTCAAATTCTAATTTTGCACCTTCTACAGTACTGCCAACTCTACCCTACTCCAATTGAAGAAAAACACAACAAGCGAAACAAAACAAACCTACAAACAAAAAAACCCACAAAACATAAACATAATTTTTAAATCTATGTCTATACAATTAAGAATTTGTCTTCATTGTTATTATATATGCACAGCTTAAGGAAACAATGCAATATGCACTTGGGACTGGAGAGGAAGCATGGGAGCATAACTAAGGAAATGTTTTACACAGTGGAAGAGACTGACTATACGTACTATGTTTCCTTATCTGGTAGAAGCAGACTGAAGTTGCTATTGAAAATTATTCAATCTGTCAGGGAGCATGTGGTGTGTGGGTATAAAAGTACTCTAAAAATGATCTTCATTTTGTCAGTTCCTTGGATTTAAGTTATGACAAAATGAATGGCTCTTCCACAAACTGCAATACTGTTCAAATAAAGATTTTGTTTGCTTATTTTCTGGAGTAGCTTAATTTAATCCACACACAACTCAGTAAATAATTACCTCTATATAGAATACATGTCCTTTCAGTGCATTTTCTTTTTAAACCTGATTAAATAAGACATAAGCAGTTTCTCACTAGTTATTGTTTCATTATTGTAGCTGTGGCTAACCCTGCAGCAGGGGATGCTGCGGGTGTTTGGGCCAGCCACTGGAGCAACCGAGGAGCCTGTCACTCCTTATTCCCTTATAAGGTTCTGTTCTAGAGTGTTCTCCCTTACTTGGCATCCCTTTTATCCCTGTACCCTGCTCCTCCCCTCACTTGCCCCTATTGGTTGAAGCTGTATTACCCCACCTTCTCTCCGCCCCCTAACCCTCAACCCATTGGTCCCTGTTGTTCTCTCTGCCCCCACTGCCCCTGGTATAAAATCCTGAACCCTCCATTGTTCTGAGTTCTCCTTCCTTGACGATTCATGGAATAAACCTGTTTTGTGGAACACATAAGGAGAACCCCTCCGACTCTTTGTCTCCGGCTAAGTACACTTTTGTGTGTCTGTGTGTGTGTGTGTGTGCACYGCCAAACACATCAAGGCACCGCCGGACACGCGCCATGCTTTCGGGAAGACTGCGGGGCCCCAGCATTCATCCCGTTTTTTACAACACATTATTAGTGTTATGTTCTTCTGTAGCAGAACAGAATAAGTGTAACTCTGTGGAGGTAGAAGTAAGTTTGAGTAGGAGATTGTTCTATGGTGTTTCAGGAGTGCACTGAAGCAGAATATTACTCCTTTAGGTCTGGAGGTTCTCTTGTATCCCCATGATCACAAAAGTAAAGTATTCTTTCCCTAACTGCAGTCTATGGTGTCAACTTGACATACACTCCATTTTGGCAGCAGCCTCGTTGCTCTCATGCGGCRATAGCAGTATTGCACTGGCAATGCAAGGTTTCCTTTATTGAAGCTCTTTAGCTGATTTCTTTATCCTGTGCCAGTAATAACTCAAAAGGCTGTGGAATAAGAATATAGAATTAATCATAGATAGGATACGTGATTGGCCCTATTTTGTGCAAGAATATTCAGAATATTTTATGCTCCTATTAATGTTGAAAAATGAGCCTGAAATTGGGCATGTGAGCTTCCGTATATAAAAAAAATAACTTTTCTCTCTGAGAGGTTAAAACTCTTTTACAGAATAAGGCCAGAAAAATTGGTATGCAAGGTGAAATCCCTCACGGTGAGTTTGACCTTTGCTGGCTGCCAAATCCTCTATCTTGCCACTCTCTTATTCCTCCTCCTCAACAGGACAAGAGGAGAAAATTAGATGGAAAAGCTTGTGAGTCAAGATAAAGACAAGGAGATCACTCACCAGCTACCTTCATAAAAAAAAAAAAAAAAAGACTCCACTTGGAGAAAATTAATTCAATTTTTGCCCATTAAAAATAGAGTACGTTGATGAGAAACAACAAAAATTAAACCAAACAGCATTATCCAACTAGCCCTCCATTCTTTCCAGGCTCAAACTCATTCCCGATTTCTCTACCTCCTCTTCCTGGGCAGCACACAGGGACGGGGAGTGGGGGGTGTGATCAGCTAGTAACCAGTTGTCTCGGATGTTTTTCCTCCTCACGCTCTTCTCCTGCTCCAGCATGGGGTGCCACYTATGGAGACAGTCCTCCACAAACTTCAACAATGTGGCTCCTTCCCATGGGCAACAGCTCTTCACAAACCAATCCATCATGGGCCCTTTCCATGGAGTGCAGTCCTTCAGGAACAGACTGCTCCAGTGTGGGTGCCCCACAGGTTCACAGCTCCTGATGAAAAACATGCTCCTGTGTGGGGTCTTCTCTGCAAGGGACAGTTCCAGCCTTTCAAGCGTGAGTTCTTCATGGGTTGCTGCTTCCTTAAGGGCATATCCACCCACTGTGGCRTGCGATATTCCCCATGACGAAAATTTTCCTAGCCTACATATATATATACACACACATATAAATTGTCCACACTCCTCTAATATTCCCATGATATTAAAATATATGAAACCACATGAAAATGAACATCAGCGGGCATCTTTTGTTTCAACCTGTAGTTCAGGGTGTAGCACAAAGGGTGCAAACTTTGTTGACTAAGAAAAGAATTTCTTGTAAAGTTTACTTAAAGTGGTATAGCTTACCAATGGGAATTTCCAAGTGCATTTATTTCTTCCATGTCTTCATTAGTGCATCAAATACTCAAATGTTCTTTTGAATCTGTAAGAAGATGTGTTTAATGATTCCTGTATATAATATGCACTCCCAGACATCAGCCGTCTGTGGAAATGAATGCAGAGAATACATCAATGGAGACAATGAAAAGGTTCCCTGGAACATCTGGCAGATAGCTCTGTGCACAAGGAAGCCTAAGAAATGTGATACACCATATGTGAAGCAAAGATTTGAAGAGATAAGAATAGCTTGGAATAAACATGGCTCTAAAAGTAAAAAGCAGATGACTAGAAGAAAGGAAGGAAATCAATGGCTTGTAAAGGTTGTAATATTCAAGGCCTTGTATATATAAAATTATGCAGTAGTGATACATCTTTCACAGAGTCAAGGGAAAATTCCCAAAAGAAGTAGTTCACATATTCATATTGTCATATATTTATTGTGCATATCAAAGCTCTTTATTAGTGAAGTTATTTTTTTTTCCTTCCCATGAAGGAAAGGTTTATCCACAGTTTACTTCACACTGAAATACAGTAAAATTCTTCCCTTGGATTCTCAGAGCTGTCAGCTTTTAAAAATAGGTTATTTTTTTCAATTTTATTTTTGTTCTCAGTTTTCTAAAATCTCATTTTTCTTGTTCCATTGGGTTCCCCCACATTCAGCCTAATTTGCTATCCTTATTCAACTTCYCAACAGCATCTATTAGAAAGAAATTACTGGAAGCACTATGAAAAGCTTGATTTTATTTGAAATGCCTTCATCAGTTTAACACTGCTGTAGCTCAAAACATGATGTTTTTTCTATCTAAAATTTGTAGGTGTAGAACCTGATGAGCTTTTCAGTCTCTAGCTCAGTGTGGAACTTGCCTGAAGTTTGCAAAATGCTAATTCATGTCAACACCTCAATGTCTTGCCCATTTAAACTGACACTGACAAAACAGTAAAAGTAAAAACTGTATTTTTTTCAGAGTTTGTTTCTTAGATTTTCCTCTGACTTACAAATTGCCCTGAATCTGAAACAGCTTGTCTTGGCTGTCAAACAGAGTGAAACAGAATTTACATGTAATGGAGAAGGAAATAGAAGTCTCATGAATAAAATATACAAAACTTACATATAAATGAGGACACTGAAGTGTGTACACCGTCATTTAATATTGTTTTGAATTGCCCTACTTTTTCTATAATATACCTTTATTTTTCTCCATAAGAAAACACCTAAAAATACATTTCTAAAGAAGTTTGAAAGTTGCTTATCTAGTTTGAACAGAATAAGTCGCTGAAAGCAGAAAACCAGTACTGTGTATGTATTCCAGAAGGGAGTTTGGTAATATAATTTCAGTCTCAGTAATAGTAATTTTAGTAAAATATAAAAAAGTGTCGTTGGGAAGGGTGGAACTCCTTAAAGAAAACAAAATCAAATAACTCCACAACCATTCACATATTCATTCATTTTTGAAGTTCTTATTATACATTTTAAAAAATAAAATATAATTCATACCTTTAATTAGACTATACAAGCGCTTATATTGTTAATTATTGTGTGCATAAAAATAAGTGAAACAGGCACTTTKCAAGATGTCAGGAATAACAGATATTGATTTTTCTGTTTTTCAACATACAAAACTCTTTCTGCAGCTCTGAGATTGTATAACTAATTTTTAATTCTAATAAAGTGAAGGAAGAAAAAAAAAGAACATTGCTTGTAAATTAACAAAAATTGCTTGTCAGATGAAGGAGCATTACTGTATTATCCTGTTCTTCCTAAGAAATGAGAAACAGTTCCAGCAGTAAGAATGTTTCTTCTTGGACCTCCTCCAAAATTAGGAAATCAGAAACTTAGTGAAAGAACTGTTGGCTGGGTGATTACACTGAAATTTAGAGTATCAGTTCACTGAAAATGTTGTACCTCAGATCACCTTCCTGTCATCCTATGCGAGAACACAGTTTTGCTGACTCAAAAAGCTCATGAGATTTTCTGGACATCCGCCTTTGCTAGTGAATGGTGTTACTTCCCATTCTTAAATCACAGTTTTCTGTGCTGACAGTTTGTTATAGACTGACTAGCTATTTCAAGAACCAGTCCTTAATCCAAGAGAATCCTGGGGTTTTGCACACGATAACAAAACCTATTTTATGCAATTCTTTCAACACTGAAAGTTAACAAGTAAAAAATTACTACCTGCTTGTAATCTGACATGTAATTAGGGACTTTCTAAAATAAAAAAGAAATGAAAACGAAAGATCACACCTGCCACATCATGCTAATCTTTAAGCAAGGTTTCAGGAGACTAAACTCATAAAATTAAAATATCTTACTTTAGCTATTTCCCCGGCAATACTCAGTGTTTTTCTTTTCTAATTTCTGAGGCAAAACAGAGGTCTGCCTATTTGTAAACAGCTCTCTAGTGAAGCACTAAGATGTCATAAAAAGAAAAATCAGAATTACAATATTTATAAGCTTACATTCCAAGTTTCATTCTTACTGCCGTTGACCTATCTGAATTTGTTTATTAAAARGATCAGAAAGAAATATACAGAGATTTTGTAGAAAAATAGCATTTTCTGGTAAATACTTTTTTTGGCACATGCATCTGGCTGTTATATTTTTATCATTGATTTATGTAAAGTTGCTAATTATCATAACACCTATGAAAAAGTGAGGAGTAAAATTTAAAAAAATGTAAAAATTGAAAAAATTGAGTCAGTTTCTATTGCATCAGTCTGTACTTGAAACTACTTTATATTCTCTTATTCCAGACCATCCAACGGAATATCTTGCCTTTTTGCTGAAAGTATTAATGTCTTTATTGTGATTGTAAATTAAAACGTATTAAGAGATGCATTCTCTTTTAGTCACCCAGAATTTACCTTATAGAAAACAATTGGTGTTGGTTCAGATGTGCTTCTCTATTGTGCCTATTGCAGTATCATAGCAGTCTAAAAGCTTTGACTTAGTACACTGGCAAGAGAAGTAGCGGAGAAGTGCCACTGTCTAAACCTCAGAACAGAATGGTAATAAACTGAAGAAAAGGAATAAGAAAGGAATTAACTAAAACTTAATGACAGGGTCACTCCTTGGGGTTTTGTTTGTTTGTTTGTCTTGCTTAATTATCAGAGAATGTCAAATACAGCTCAATGCACAAGTTGCTGTACAAGTTAGTTAAAAAGAAATAGCCTGGTATCTAAAGGAGTTCATCATCCCCTAAAAAAACAAATTGAAAACAAAATTATACCAAAAAAATTGAAAGTGAATCTTACTGAAGCTTGCTCATAATTTTAATTGTATGGTGCATTCGCAGTTACTTAATTTCGCTATGTTAATTTTGGCAAATTAGCGTATGTGAGTTTATGTGTATCAATGTGTGTATATGCATGTGCATATGATTATGTATATAGAGAGAGTACTCCATGTCAAAACAATGTACAGAATAGTTCAAATAGCCTATAATGATGAGAGTAGGGKTTTTTTTGGCATATAAGAAATGAAAAAGCTAGAACTGGAAGAAATAAATTAAATAAGTGTGTAATAAGAGTGTACTATTACTAGCAGCTAACAGAGAATTGAATTGAATTGAAAGAAATACAGCTCATAAGAAATACAGAGAGGCCTGGAGCAATGAAACCAGACAATTGATAAACTAAAAATGGAATCAATTTTGATAAGATACAATGGCACAAGGACAATGAGTAAAAGATTTTTTGATTTATTTTATTCCTAATGTTGGTTTTAAATGATAGTTGTGTGGAATATCATATAATAAAGGATGTGAGGAACAGGTGCAGACAGAAAAAAACCAAACACAAATGAGGTAGATCTAAAATAAGTTGTGTAATTTCAGATAAGGAATATACATAGCATAGACCTTTTTCATTGTTCAGAAGTAATCTTAATCAGTTAATTTTGATTCAATCACTTCAATATAGGAACAGTATTCTGGGCAGGTACTACAAAATTCTATATCATTTAGATGTCTATGTTTTTATTACATTTGATGCATTAGGACATTATTTTTTTCAGTTTGACTTGTCATTCCTTCCTCTTTTTTTTAAAGGAGGAGCTTGTTTCTTCTCAAAGTCAAGTAATGGCAAGTATAATTCCAACAATTATGAGTAAAAAATTATTATTTTATCTATTCTTTAAAATAGATGGAAAAGGGGATAATTTAAGTGAAAAAATTGCAACTTTAAAAAAATAGAGAGAAAGAAAAAAAAAAGAGAATATACTTCCYCCCACCTCTTTAAATTGCTGGTATGTTTTTGTAATCTCTATCTTCTTCACACTTAGTAAAGAAGAGGAAGAACTTCTAGCTCCAGAGAAACATCTTAATTACATGATTTTTACTGGAAGATTAGTTAGCTTGAAGATAACAATTCATTGGGTTATAGTCTTGCAAATAATTTTTACTAGTATTTTAATTAATAACAACATTGCTAAAATGCACAAGGTGTTGCAAATGGTAAAAAAGCCCACAGCTGGTTCTGCCCTGGAATACTGGAACATATTCCCTATTTGCTTTCCTTTATCAATATTTCTCTTCAGTTCATACATTAAACTATACTCTTATTCAGTTAAACATTATTAATTTGTTATTTACTGGTTCACTGCTTTTAATTCAACACTTGTATTTCGATGAGCACGTACCTCACTGTAGAAAATCAGTGCAGAAACATTCTGTTACAGCCACTCTTGAGGTCTTAAGTAATAACTGGGAAACAATTTTGAAGAGATAATTGGAATGACATATTGCTCAAATCATGCCAACRTTATAAACATCTATTTAGCATATCAGCCCCGTTGCTAAGCTTCAAAGGAATTGTTTCTTCTTTCAAGGAGACCTCAATGACTTTTTCACAATGAAACAATAAAAACTAACACTCGTGAAAAGTAAAAATCTGAAAAATAACCCCTCTATGGCTACATATGGCACAAATAATATGAAAATGAGATTTTTTTAAAACATAATTTCCACTTACACTTATTATAGTTGTGCYTGTTACTTGACGAAAAAAGAGTGTTGGTCTTTCAGACTTTTCAGTCTTTTCATGTGACAATGGAATGATGTAGAAAGAATAGCAAAGAAGTCATGGTGCAGTGCTASTTCCCGGACCGAGAGGAAACATGTTCGACTTCATGCTTGCCTGGTTGTACAGGTTAAATTTTAAACAGTGTTTCGAATAATTTTTTCAAGTGTTACAAGCTCTTCTGGTAAGATGACTCCTTAGACATACCAAGAAACTTGACTGGTTTGTGATTACTTGAGGCACTTTTGGTTTTCTCCAGTTGATTATAGATACTGTTTTCAGTTACTTAATTTACAAATTATTTTCAAATTTACTTCTGCATTATTTAAATTGATAGAAATAATTTATTGAAATATATTTTAAAGTAGATTTTAGTTCTGTTAACTTAATGGCTATAGCTCTTTTTAAATATCAGAAATTTGCTGATACTGAAAGTGCATTATAAATATTAAATGGTAGGCACATATCTTTCAAAGTCATAATATAAAAAACTCAAACTGTTTTCAAACATCATGTTAAATTACAGGTCAAGCTGTTCATTTCATTCCATGTTCACATGACAAAGGGTACAGTAACTCATTTCAATAAGAGCTCTTCAATTTTGCTTCTTAAATTACAAGCAGTGCTATAGACTGACTCTAATTCTGTACAGTTTCTCCTCCTTATTTTTAATTACATTATTGAGGAGTAATGGATATTTCCTCTGAGTCTCACAAATGAGTAAGCTTGATAGCACTCCACTGAACACACCATTACATTTAATACAGTGTCTGTTGCCAAAGTGAAGACAACATTCTTTTAGAGTGTATGGGTCATCTGGTCCAACCTCCCTGTTTGGACCTCCCTAGCATGGTCATCCTAGAGCATATTGCACGGGATTGTGTTCAGACGGTTCTTGAATATCTCCAGTGAGGGAGACTCCATAATCTCTCTGGGAAATCTGTTCCAGTGTGTGGTCACGCAGAGAGTAAAGAAATTCTTCCTCAATGTCTTACAGCTGCAAAATTGGTGAACCATGCTGTGGAACCAGAAGCAGGTACCAATCAGGTGGATTTCTTCAGAATGTGATATAGCTTGAAAGATGTAGGAAATGTAACTTTTGCAACAMAGAGCAAGAGATACTCTCTAGGATAGTAAGAACAATAAAGACTAGCCTGAAATCCCTGTGCATGTCTCTAACAGAAAAGTCAAGACAGCAAGGTGAAACTTCAGCTAAGTTACAAACACAAGCATAGTCTTGCCATTATTCGGTCAGACTTAATGATCAGGATATTCTCAGGCATGGTTTTGGGCATCTGCTCTTTCACTGTTAGAGGAGAGCATGGACCAAGGACCAATGCCAATTCTCATATRTATGTATGTGTGTGTATCAATATATATAGATATAGATAGATATATAGATATAGAAACGTATTTTTWTWTATATATATATATACACACATACGTATACATGTTTTCAGGGATATAGGATGAGGGAAGATAAGAGTTTAGCAGTCTTGGCACTGAGTGCTCTATCATTTGCCTCAGGATCAGTAAGTGATCCCTGGTTCATTTTATTTACTAATATAGACACAGCTTAAGACAAGGAACTACTGGACAAGGTTCTGTAGAGGGCTATGAAGATGATTAGGGGACTGAAGCATCTCTCTTACACAGAAAGGCTGAGGCAGCTTGGCCTGTTCAGCCTACAGAAGAGAGAATTAAGGGAGGATCTTATCAATGCCTACAGATATTTTCAGGGTGTGTGTCAAAAGGCCGGGGACATGCTCTTTTCAGTGGTGGCCAGTGACAGGACAAAGGTCAATGGGCACAAACTGAAACAGAGGAAGTTCCCTGTAAATACGAGGAAAAATTGTACTGTGAGGGWGACAGAGCACTGGAACAGGCTGCCCAGAGAGGTTGTGAAGTCTCCTTCTCTGGAAATATTCAAAACCCTTCCCTATGCAATCCTGTGCAACTTGCTCTAGGTGAACCTGTTTTGCAGGAAGGTTGGCCTAGATGAGCTCAAGAACTTCCTTCCAACCCTCAGCATTCTGTGATTAAAATGGAATGAAAACGCTGGGAAAAAGAGCTGTTAGAGAATTCATAAACTTCTGTGAGACTGGGAGAAGAACTTCTGTGAGAATTCCTGGATCAGGGAGGAACTGGAAAAGTTGTGAACTTAAATCTTGGAACATAAGTGACACAAAACCCCCTGGAGAAAAAGATGTGGAGCTGAGAAAGGAAGGAAGATTTATTTATAAAGATAGGATTAATTAGATTCCCAAGAATAAAATGTTTCTTTTAGTCTTCTGTACTGTGAACACTGAAAGTCATAAAGGACAGCCAGAACCTTTTGCGTGCAAAGAAGTTTGTCTTAAGTGATTTAATTTCAACAAGTCAGAGTTTGTTCCAAAGTTAAATAAAATGAAACTTCACATATACTCCAGAAGTTCTTAACTTATCCCTTAAACAAACAAGGCTTTACACAAAGTTTCATACTGGGMAATAATTTCACTTTCCTTCCTGTAAGATTAGATTTATTATCCATGGTACAATATTTATTTTACTTCTGAGGAGGCATCATGTTTTGAGAAATAATTTGGTTTGGTGAAAAATGTCTGAATTTAGTTTGGTTACATATTGCGGAAAGGATAATATAAATTATTATAGGAAAAGGAACTGTCACATTCACGTTAAATGATGATCCTTCCTGAAGAGAACAATACTACACCTGGTCTAGTGAAAGGTCTCCCTGCCCATGGCAGGGGAATTGGAACCATGTGATCTTTAAAGTCCCTTCCAACTCAAACCATTCTAAGATTTTGTGATTCTATAAAGTTGTTAAGCTAAGGAATGAACAAGGCTGACGAGATTAGATAAGTTTTCTGTGGTAAATAGACTCGTTATTGTCCCTGTCCAACTCTTAAGAATAAGAATTCACGGTGGATGTCCTTCTTTCTTTACAACTCTTCAAACAAATCAGTACAGTCTAACATTATTTTGAACAGTTCAAGATCTGTTTTATCTGAGGAGGAAACAGATGCTTATCTAGAGAGTACAACTTCCAACAAAAATGTTTGAGATTGTATACGCTTGATTTGTCCTACTTAGTAACTCTTCTTGTCTTTGGCTGCAAAACCCCTCCGTATCATATTGCAGTTTCCTTTAGAAGCCCTCTTAAGATGACTCACATCTATTTCTCTTCCRTATAAAGCATATGTTGTGGGGTTTTGTAGTCCTCTGCAGGGTAATCCTTCTTTATCAATGGTTAACTGAAGCTTGTTTTCACTGCAGGCYTGTCTAGTGCAATAGATGGTATAACATCAATTTGTTTTTGCACTGTTTACTACATGTGCAATGACTAGCACCTTTTTCTTTTTTTTTTTTTTTTTAATAAGTTTGGGAACCAGAAGTGAAAACCACCTGCTTATCTTGCCTTTGAGTTGTGACTAAGTCAGGCAAAATAAAAGGTTGTTCTCTTTTTTTTTTGGAGTAACTAAGGATAACTCTCTTGGTAGCATATCCTGGAGTGTTAAGAGGGATGGGTATACAAGGCATGAAAATTAGGGAGCCGTCAATGTAGATAAAGACAGGAAGACTCCTTGGTAATGACAACTAGGGAACAAAGCTTGAAAATGGGAAGAAGGCTTCCAAAAGAAGACCATATCGTGTTACAATCAAGAATTTAATTGATAGTTGAAGAATCCCTACTTGTGCAACAAAATATTTGCTTTCAAATTTCTCTGACTCAGCTGATTTAAGTGTTCTTTATTTCAGAAAAATCGTATTTCATTTTGTATTCTGATAGAAAATGGGAGTGGGGGTGGAAAGACACTTTGCAGTTTTAATCAATGTTGTTTCGATTAATTTTTCACGAACCTTGTTCTAATCCTATACAACCACCATGTTCCATCAGGAAGAAGAAATTAAAGAAGGGCATCCTGCTAACTGTGAGACTTGAGGTTTTTTGGTCACATCTCTAGTTAGAACACCATTAGGCTCRTAAAGGGTTCTCTGCTCAGTGCATACCTGTTGTTCCTCACTTTTATATTTTTGACSTGCTAACACCTTCCCCTCCACTGTCTCTGCCATCTGTTGTCTCCCATAACAATTTGGTTTCTTTCCAGATTCCTGTGGAGGTGGTTTACACTAATTTATAAGAGCAAAACCTACAGGAAATGTAACCAGAAGAAAACAGGTCAACCCACCCATTTCCTGTGCTATGGGGAAGAACTGCTGGCCTCAGCAGTAGCAAATACRGTTGTTCATTCTCTTAAAGACATTCCTGAGCCCTTACCCATTGAAGGAAAAAACAGACACCACCATGGCAGGGACTGACACCTCCATGACTCCACGACTGACCATCATTGCTATGCCTATATCATGGAACCATTCTATAACAACTCTTTTGAAGGTTATACAGAACAGATAGTGGAATGGGCAGCACTTATTATATCCATCATAACCATCAACTGCAGCTGTGGCCTATAAAGATGTTTAAGGAAAAAAAAAAGGGATGAATATTTTCTACTTCTTTTCCTGTCATCCAGTGTTTTACCATTATGAGAATCAAGAAGGCTGAAAAAGAAATGAGTTGGGATTCAGTCTGACACTCCCTAGGTAGTCAGTACGGCATGCATTGCTATTTGTGAAAATATTTCATCTATGGATTTTTTTTATAAAGTAAGTTTTTCATGAAAACAGGACTTGGCTGTTGATTCTCTGTTTCCTTTCTCTTCTTATGAAGCAGCATATTTTAACAGTAAAGCATAAATGGGACTTAGATATCTTGATTCTCACCTTTACTAATAAGCATCTTGTAACTGTAAGGTCACTTTACTGTTAGTTTTATTTATTTAATTAGGATGGCTTTTGATTATTTTTGTCACAAAAATGGCAAAATATTGAATAGAGACTTAACTTTAACATGCAAGTTATATTTTTTAAAATGTTTTAAGTTCAAAGCACTGAAAAAATAGTTAGCCTTTTACTACTGTATTTGACTTATAAAAAATTTGAAACATTGAAATGATTATTCAGTAATTCAAGACATCTAGTGGAAGAATAAACAGTTTAGATTCAGCTAAATTAAAAACATTCTCATTGTTAGTATAACTTACTATCCCACCATTATAAACCAAATCCAGATGATTCATATCTCTTTTCTACCACAAACAATTTTTTTTCTATAAGAATACATAGCACAGAATTGTCTGGGAATATTWGAGTTATCATAACTATAAAGCTATTTTTATAGGAGAGATACTTTAATCTCAATGTATATTTGGATAGAAGACAAGAATCTTTAAATGAACTGCAGATTTTTTTTAGCAATAATGCTGATACTTTCCTCCTCTACTCCCGGTAACAAACTTCAGCCAAGACAAGTTTACACAATGTGCAATAAAACGGAGAGAAAGCCACAGATTATATTTCCATAGGAAATATAATTTCTGATTTGAATCAGCGTTAATACAAATCTCAGACTTTCACATTATGAACTACAGAGTAGCTGCTATAAAACGTTGGACTTCACTTTGAAAACACTTAAGCAATGCGTAATTTCATGCATTTGGGCCCAAATACAAAGAATTTACTAAGAACCACACTTTGAGGCTCACTGTAGTCAATGGAAAACAAGCCCAAATTTCAATTGGCTTTGCATCAAGCTACACATGAAAATATCAATGAAATGAATTTGCAGTTTTGTGTATATATATTTGAGTTTTGGGTTTCTTTAGGCCTTTGTGCTGGTTTGGCTGTAAACCAGCAGGGGAAATTAACCCCACACAGAATACCTCGAGAGATTTTAGGTCAAAATTACAATTTTAATAAAAAAGGTTAAAATAAATGCAGTAATACAGAAACACGGGCTTAAACAAACCGACAGAGTCACGGTACAACCTGACACCCTGTTGACCAGGGTGGTAGCTGTGCAGTCCAGTTAGGCACTGGTCCTGTAGGAAGCCCTGGTAGCCCAGTCCCCGTAGTGGAGTGGAGTAGCTGAGTCCAATTCCGGGGAGCGGAGTCCAGTCACGTCGAGCCGAGTCGAGAATCCCGTGGAGAGCGGAGTCCCAAGAGCGGAGTCCCGTCGAATCGAGGGTATCTTCTCCCATCCAAAAACCCTTGTTTTATGCTGTGCTTCTTGGCTGGCACCTCCCCCAGGGGCAAGGACTTTCACAATGGAAGAGGATCTTCCCAGTGTTCTATTGATTGTTTCGGTAATGAGCTTGGAGGAGTCCTAGGGTCCTTCAAAATGTTCCGGAAGGGTTCAGGCTAAGTAGTCAGGCTGGGTGGTGCTAATGGGCCATTACCTGAGATCAGATAACCAGGGTGGGTAGTACTTCCTGTCGGTTGGAGTGCTTATCTCAGTTGAGATAAGGAGTCCCAGGTGTGTAATTATGAAATTTATCCAGCTTTTGTGGGTGGTAATAGAATATTTAACTAACCCAGGACAGCCTTCTACATGTAGCACGTGGTTTCTTTATTTTCAGTCTTATAAAGAATTATCTCATAAAATTTCATGAAAGCTTTTCACAGATCATTTAAGGAAATATTTTCTTTTAATAGAGAGTATTAAGAGGACTCATAAATCACAAAGAAAAAAACTTTTCTGATTGATAGGAGGGTTTTTTTCATGTTTTAATTATATTTAATGTATTGTTTCCTAATATATCTCTTTGTTTCCRTCAAATTACAGGGTAGATCACCAGTGTGTTTGGTTTTTGGGATTTTTTGCTAATGAGTACAATGGGAAATATTATCTGAAATCAAAATCTGAATGTAAATTTGTCATTCTCTCATGAATTCTTAGTGATGCTACCCTAAATGATGCCACCCATTACATACCTAATAGACTGTCCTAGTCACAATTATAGTCTTATTAACTGTAGTAAACCTACTGACAAAGAACATAGATTAAATGAAAGAGAGTTCTGCAGGTCTTGCATCATAAAGATTAAGGCCAGCTCAGGGGTGATAAAACTGAGCCAAAGATTACATTTCTCTCTCTGAGTGAAAGTATTAAGACAATCTTTTACCTGCCTCTATTTTCCATGCACTGCGAGGAATTTGGGAAAAGCGCCAAGAGGATGTAGGCAACATAATGCTAAGCGTTGCAATGACAAACTTTTAGGAACCTGGGTTCCAGACCCGTGGGCCATGCACCTGCTCTTCTTGCACATGTAGGTCTCAAACAAATCATATGCACAGTGTGAGAAGTTACTTGGTGTAAACCGCACAAGAAGTTTTGGAGGAACAATGACAGAAGAGCATAATCTGCTCCTTTAGCAGATACTTAGAAACAACACTTAYGCATTTTACGCTTGTCCTGAAGACATTTTCTGATGTCCTTTCTGTCACAAAGAAAGACAAAAAATGTATTTCCATCTGTGAGATTCTGCTTCCTTATTAAACAGTAATTAGGAGATAAAGCACTTGCCTAAATTCATTTTCTTCTCAGCAGCAAGATACACCTGCCCAGAATAAAACAAAAATCAAACAGATATAGGCAATCATAGCAGTTTCTATTCTCCTTTCTTTCTTTTGTCCATTGAAAATGTAAGACTTGACTAGATCAAYAACTGACAGAATGATTCTACGGGCAAAAGGTTTTTGCATTTGCTAGAAACTGTAATTTACATTCACTGAATAATATTTCTGTACATTAAATGTATATTGGCTAAAGCATCCAGATAATTCTTAGAATGGCAAAGAAAATCTATTATATTCTACCCTATTCTAAACACACTAAGTATGAAATATGAATTTTGGACACTACCAGACTTAATATTTATTTGTGTAGCCCTGTAGCTGAGCAAACATTGCCACTATAAAACCAAAGGCTTTGTCTAAAATCTCCAAGGCCTCAGGACGGTGAGTTTGTAGAACTCCTGCATCTACACTTGTCTTGACCTTTCTGGGGCTTTACTTATCTGACTTAGCTGTAACAGCAGTTGAAAATTCTCCTGGTGATTATTACTTAATTTGTTTTAGATTTAGTTTATTTCTGTACAAAATTATGGTATCTCACCTATTCTTCTAAATTTTTGATAGATAGTAAATGCTAAACCCAAGTAAGTACATGTAGAATAAACTGTGAGCCTAGAATAAAACTCAGTATAGAGAACCAACAGCATGATAAGAAAGGCCCTGAATGTGTTCAGATGTGATGATGACAGAGGCTCCATGTCTGTGAACAACTCAGCAATGATCAATTATTAGTAATTAAAGGGATAAAACATGGGGAGCAAGGCAAACTTTTTTTAGGGGTTATAAATATGGATGTTATATGGAAATGAAGACCAGTGAAGAAAGAACAAAGTTTAGAAAATTTCAGAAAATATGTAAAATTAGACTTTAAAATGAGGAGGAATGCACACCCCTGTTAAAGTTATAGTTTCCCCTGTGAAGGARCCAGGGTCCTGATGACCCTTTCAAACCCATACTCTCCACTTCCTTCTTAGTGGATATTGATTTCTAAGACCTAGTGGGAGATGAAGAGATGAGTTTACAYTGAAGAAAAGATGAGGATGATAAGAGAGATTATGTGTGTATGAGTCTGCATGTGCCTCTGTAACAATTTAAAACTTTATTGTAAGTGAAGTTGTGTTTTCCAGATAACTTAGACCCTAAGGCTTAGTGCCATTTTGACTGGGCTAATAAAAACTGTTCAGCTAGACCCATGTAACCTGCTGTTTAAATTGCTTCTTATAAGAGCATGTCTGCATTGGGCTGCTCTTAAGGAACAGTTTTAAGGTCAACCCACACAACTTTCCTATTTAATTATATTTAATTAAATTCTTATTTAGGATTTTTTCCTATTTAACAACTGTAGCCAGAAAGACATCTAGTTCAACATGTAGTTCACTTCAAAATCAATTTGACAAAACAAAATAAAAAAAAAAATCAAAGCAAAATTAAAGCAAAAGAAGCRTAAAACAGAAGAAACCTCATGTCTAGTTGAGATAATTGAAGTCATTACAGTGTTTTTAGTGACTGATTCTTGGAACTGAAGGGTTTTCCCACTTCATCCAAAACATTTGAACAAATAAAACAGAAAAGTTAACTCTATCAGTCTAAATAAACTTCYCTCCTTAACCACACATTTGAGAAGAAATAACTTATGGAAAATGGACTTTGTAAGAAGGTTTAATCTAGTTAAGTGTGATTACACATTTACCTTCTACTCAGTCTTCTGCCAATTGTACCTAGTTAGTAGATACTGAATCCATCAGCTATGCAATAAGCCTATGTTGTGCTTAAATTTTTTTGGGGGATCTGACTCTAGTTTCATCTGCCTAATGTAAAAGCACAGTTCCATTTGTCAAAAACAGATGTGAAAGTAATTTTAGAGTGACAGCAAAACGGGGGGAATTAATGAGTATATCATTATARGCAACATATGTGAAACAGTCATGAAACCATTTGGCATTCATAATTTTGTGACTTGTACCAGACTAATTCCTCAAGAAGATGCAATAATAATATTTTTTTGTGTGTAGTACTTTTTTGTGGTAGTTTCTTTTTTTTTTTTTTTTACATTATATTAAAACTTTGCATTTTCTTGGTGCAAGATCTACATTTAGTTGTGAGGCTGACATTTAATTATGTCAGGGACATTGGACAGAGTTGATAATAAAACCATTACACCCAGAATATTTCACTGGGGATTATTGGTGGAGCATGGAAATGACCCTGATTTTTCTTACCAAATTTACACCTATTTTGATAGTTTTTATGCCTCATTTAAAAGGCAAAACTCATTATAATAATGTGACAAAATAAAACAGTTAAAAAACCCAAATAATATCACCTAGATTGAAGTCCAGTTTTTCACAGTCAAGGCATTTATTTCATTTGTTTCTTCCTTTATTGACCTTTTTCCACTTACCTAAATTTTTAACTGAGGAAGAAAATGAAATAAGAATGTTAAAAAGGAGCAAGAATATACTTTTAGAGCTACAGGAATGGTATTTTATTTGCTCCTGTGTAAATGAATGTATTCTGGATGAATGCTTCCMTTTGAACATGTAGATCTAATTCATCAAAAGCAGTTGAAATGTGATGAAACTTGTGATAAGGCCAGAACTAAAGAGAATATATGGTGGAAAGACAAATAGTGGGAGGCAGAAGCTCCCTGGTAGTTCTTAGTCTATCTTCTGAAGCCTTTTAAACCTGCTCATGTCAGTAAAACATTCCAATTCTAAATTAACAACAAAATTAATCTAGCAGATGCTATTCAACATATTTTTTTACACCTAGGAATTTCTCATACAGAAAACAGAGGAATAATGAAGAAAATATAGTAAGACTGCTTTATGTTCTAGAAGCAATGGTGAGGAAAGRAGAGTTTCTAGTCCTATACAAATGATACAAACTTTGCACTGGATTTCTGGTTACAGTATGAACTAGAACACATTAAATTATATCTATTTTAATATCTTTGTGTTCCACTTAATCCCTTTTTTTGCACTTCTTACCTTGACATATCCCATTTGTCCTACATCTATTTTATTTATCTAATTTAAATATGGGCTTCAGTGTTAGGTAAGACAAAAAAGTGTTCATAAAAATTTTTCCCCCACCGTGTTGATTCCAAACAGCTGTGTTTCAATGTTGGTTGTTTTCCATCAAGACAGACCCTTAAAGTTCATTCTTTGTTCTGAATAAATCCCATCATGAGGAAAAAAGGAACATAATAAATGAACAGCATTTAATTTGCAAAATTTAAAATGTTCTGTTTCCCAGAAGTTCATGTGAGGTGTAAATGCATGATTCACTGAAGATCAAAGAGACCAGTCATGTACAATTCTGGATGTTCAGAGCAAAAATATTTGTACTGAACTTATAAACTATGGCCTAAAGCACCAAAAAGTTAGGGAGTGTCTCATTTTCTTATAAAGCAAGGGTTTCTTCAGAAAATGAATTAATTTAATACAGTTCTTATGCACTTTTGCAAAGTTTGTTATGGGGTAAGGATCCTAATTTTATTGCTGTGAAAGTTTTAGTGGCAGACATGCATTTCTATCCATGAAATATTGGTTGAATTTGAGATGTGGACAGTCACTTTCAAATAATAGGACAGAAATGAAATCATCAGAAAAGATCAAGAGTGAAAAGGAAAAATGGAATGAAGGACTAACAAAGTTTACCTTTTTTGCCTTTGTCCTAAGTTTCTGGTTACTAAACCTTATATAAATTTACAAGGAAATCACTTTTATTTGCAGTACTTTGCATTACCATTTCTTACAGAAGGCCTCTAATGTACATCCCCTTCATGTAACTTCATCACTTTGGTAAAGTGACCATAGCAGAAGGTGTATATTTTACAGAGGAAGAGTTCTACAYGCCTCAGTATATATTTGATATAACTTACTCTTTTGTTTGACTAGTTTTCAGCACATAGCTTCATACATATAGAGAGACACATGCTCCAAGTATATTTCTCTTTCTCATCTGACAGCTGAACTCAATGGAAAATGTTCCCTGATCTGAACAGGCTTTGGTCAGTCTCTCACTGGCAATCACTCAGAATGTAGACATGCTTGATTTTTCCTGGTGCAACACAGATTTAGGGAAACGCAGTAGGGGAAAAAAAGCAAACAGCATTCCTTCAGTGAGGAGAACAAGCAGGAAAGAAGCTTCATTTATGTGTGTGCATAGGGTAGTTGATTTCATTTTTTATTTGCCAATAATGAAATGTTTCATTTAAGGTACCGTATTTTTCCTGATCTACTAATATTACTAGTCTATTAATTATCTCAAAAACAAAAGGAAATAAAGCAAAAGAAAACAAAACAAGATCAAAACGCCCAAAATACTGYGAGGCAGATATTAATTTTTAAGGAGTCGTGATAACTTTAAATAGGTAATTTAATTCATGTTGATGCTGCTGTCCTTGTGCTGCCAAAACTGTATAAAAGGTRCTGTACTACAAAAATATATCTACCTTCATGATAAAGTGGGATTTCCAAGCTAAAAATATATTTGAAAAAATGAGTGCTTCAATAATTTCACAAGTGCTTCCCCACTGCAAAGTATCTGTTAAAATCATGCTTTCCCCTTTTCAAATTCTTCCTGGCACATGTTAAATCACTTGCTGTGTGGTTGTTTTGGACTAAATGTTTTTGCTGCCAGGAATGGCTTAAAAGAAGTGGTTTTTCTCCCGAGTATTTGAGGAAATAAGGATAAGAAGCTTCAGTTTTGCCAAACAGGGACTTCAAAGCTTGGCCTACAGATGGTTATGCATGCGTGCAATACTTGCACTTCATATGTTGCAACTTCATTTTGCTTCCTCCTCCATCTTTTCAAGTGTTTTTTGAAATGCCTGCAACAAAAGAAGTGTGGTGTACGGGTGGGAGACATTTGAAAGACAGTCCTTTTAAATAAGCTTTGAATGTCAAAGGAGATGTGCTTATGGTGTGACAGATGACAGTGCTTGTTCATGGAAGATTTCATTTTAAAGAATAAAGCTGGCCTGAAAATTTGAGAGAGGAAATTTTTGGCTTCGGTTTTCTTCTAGCACCAGGATTAACTAATTCAAGACTTCTGCAGTTATAATAGCTTGCCTTTTCAAAGACACTCTTGAATGTTGCAATAAGAATGCAAATAAATGAGTTTCAATTTTGAAACATACAAAGCACTTTGAAAGGGTTTAAGAGTTCTTATAGCCACAGTTTTGTAAGCAATAAGAAAATTAATAGTTTCATTTAAAAAACATAAACCAAAATAAAGAAAAAATACATATTTAATATTCATGACATATAATTGTATATCATAGATCCATATCATAGAATGGTTTGGGTTAAAAGTGACTTTAAAGGTAAATAATAATATGTAAGATGTCAATATAATACATAATATAGTCATATCAACATGTATCTATTCACATATTTAGACCCTGAAAGATTTCTGAAAGACATGACCGAGGTATAAAATTTTAGCACTATTAGGTAAGGCAGTGAACTATCTTCAACTAAGCTTCTGCAGTGAATGTGGCTAGATTTTTAGGAGAGCTATTGTGAGTCCTACTATTTAGATTACAATTATATCCACAGAAACATTTCCATCAGAAAATCTAACACAAAATTTGATTTCATTTTAGTTTAGAGGATGAGATAATCAAATATAAGTGACATTCTGTTTCTGAAGCTATTTTTATTTTTAATATGAAAATAATTTAGTTTTGTTTGTTTTTTTTTCCCCTTGGGGCTTTCTGAATGTCATACTGAGCTATATGTTCACATGGATCATAACAGACTGTCATTTCTCTTAAGCCTGAGTATAAATTCCTGCAAATAGTACATATGGGAATATACAAACAACTGAAAAAAAAAAAAAAAGAGGAAAAAAATTGGATTCTATTTATACTGAGAAACACTGCTTTTACGGGGAAAAAAAMCCGTGTGCCTGAAGTCCTGCCAGTATTATTTTGAAGGATGGAAATAAACATATATGTTCTATTTCAAGGGACATTGCACAGATTTAAGAAAACATTGCTTTTGGAAAACAGAAGGGAACTCCATTTCCTCTTCAATTTCCCACCCTCCCTTATTTTAGAATTCTTAGTCAAAGTCTTTGCTCCAAACTTTATGGTCTAATTTCTGTAAATTTTCGTACCATGATCCATGCTGGTCTTCAGCTTTGAAAGACTGACTTTTCTGTATTTGACTTGCCTTAAGTTTGCATAATAATGTTTAATGAACTTAAAAAAAAAAATATAATGCAAATTTAACTTTGCCTATTCTAGGTTCAYACACTTTTATTCTAGTGAAAATTAAAATTTTGGTAATTTTTTCACCCTGCTATGTATTTCCCTCTTACATAATGTTACTTTATGTATTTTTTTTTGCATGACAATTCTCAGACTTTACAAATGCTTTTTCTCCTTAAGTCAAAGAAACCACAGTGATTTAATTTATGCATCATTCCTTCCTAAGTAGATAAATTTTATGAAATTATTATTAATGCCCCCAACAGACATGTCAGTGAAGAACAGACACAAAATCTTTTTATTTTGGAAGGAATTTGTACCTTCTTTTCACTTCTTATAAACCACAATAGGGGAAAAATAAAATGGTGTATCTGCTATGTGTTCATGAGTTACAGGAGAATAGTTAATAAGTGCTTGCCATCTTGATTTAGAATATATTTTAACTTTATTTTAAAATGAGAAAAGTAAGTGTTTTCTCTCAGATCAGAAGAAAAAGAAAGACGTAGTTCATAACTCATTATAGAAGACCATGTTTCAATTAGTACTGAAGAAGCAGCATACAGTTAAAATGAATTACAGAATCGACTTATTAGTAAGCCATGGATGTTCAAATATGTCTTATTCTATGATTTTGGTGAATTATTATGACAAATCAGTATGATCAGTCTGATGAATTTCAAATCAAGTTATTCAAATTATGTTGGATATTAACTACTGATATTTTCTGGCAAAGGGACATTCGACTATCTTTTCTCCTTTTTCCATAAGATGAAATGCATCATTGCCTAGAAATGTCTCTTTCTGCCCTTTGACTATAAAGGGACCCTTGGATGAAGCCAGCTTAAACTCTCTTTTCAGTCTTCTTTTTTTCACTCATTTTGAATTAAACATTATGAAAAGTTTGAATTAGGCATTTCAGTTCTGTCAGGTAGTTCAGCCTCCTTAACTCACAGACAAGTAAGGTCTGAGGTTGGCCAGCAACAGCTGACAGAATCACAAAACAAAAGAAGAAAAAAATAGCAAGGTTGATAAATCATRCGAGGTGGTAGTCAAAGACAGACACAAAATTTAGAAATTACTCCTGGAAGAAAAATGGAGTCATGTGCACAGTTCAAAAATGGATTTATTTCCCGGATGCCATACCATGAGATTAAACTAGAATCTCTTTTTTTTAACCCCACTTCAACTAAAAGGACTGAAATATCCTTGAAACCTATAAGACATGGCTGAAGAAAACAATTGAACAAATGAACAAAACCAATTTTCCACAGCTATATAACAATTCATTCCTAATAGAGGGAAGAGGGTACAGAAGTTTTTCAAAGTTAGGTTCACCTGTGACCTTTTATTTACTGAAGAGTTAAACCAACTTGCAGTAGCTTCTTATGGAGTTGGACTGATCAAAACTGTCAGAAAATGCTATATGTTCATTCATTCTTAATTGAAGTAAATCAGTGCAACTAATTGTTTTCAATTTGTTCCAGAACATGAAGATATCACTTATCCTGTCTGGACRGTTCACTGATGGTAACCACTTAAGACAAGAAAAAAAGCCCTTTTTTCAGTATTTTAGCCACTATTGGTACTAGAGATATGACACTTACAGAAGACTGAGTGTTTCTTTGATTGTTTTTTCAATAGACTTTCTAACAAAATGCAATTTGTGAGATTATCATTCCTCTGCTGGAATCTGGCCTGTATGTGTTCCATGTGAGCATAGGCTGCATGTGGATGACAACGAGAGGAAAACTTGGCTGTCAAAACATAAGTTATATCATTAAGATAATATTATTTACCTGTTTTACTTATGGAATGAACATAAACAGTTCAGAGAATATGGTAAGATAGTATTTTACTATGCTAGAATGATGTTTCATTGGAAGCAACATCAGTGAGTGATTTTTTTCTGTGTGCATTTTTGTATKGATCATCTGTTCCTTGGTTTCCATGACATTTTCTGAATTTCAGTGATTTCATGCTGGATAGCCTTGATAGTCTTGATAGCTGGCTATCTTGATAGTCAGATCAGTCTTTCTCTGATGTTGCTTGGTTGTGTGGGAGTATTCCTTATGCTGCATCCTGTGTGATCCTCCTGTCTCATACAGGCAACAGATGAGAGAGGCAGATTTAGCAGCAAATGGGCAATATGTGTGTTAAGTAGTGCCAGACCACAAACAGAATTTGGAGAAGATTCAGGTGTCTAACAAGTGATATTAGTGGGAACTAAGGCTTACTGGACAGAAATGATCATGTAATAGGCTTTTGTAATTAGAATGGTATGGTGGATGTGTGAAACTATCTAATATGCTATCCAAAGAGAACACATGGCAAGTAGTGCTTGTGCCAGTGTTCAACATGGATTCTCCCACTTTTCTAAAATAAAATTTCTAATTAAATCCTAATGTAGATGAAGTATTTCATTTCCATGTACTCATTAAATTATAAAAAGGAGAAAAAGATGATAGAGGTGAACAGTAAAGGTATAAAATTAAGCAGTAGAAAGCAATAGAAAGCAATAGATATGGAAATAGAAGGTGTTGAGAGAAGAGGAAAGAAATGGAGAAAGAGAGATAAGAAAATTGTTAAGCTATTTATTTAAATTCTAATACCATTAATGAAGGGAACCTGGCAAGGATGAGAAGTATGACTGGCAGAGGAAGTTACTAAGCTATTCACTGAACAGGTACCTCAAAGAATTGTCTGCTCCTGAGGTCTACCCAGAAAAAGCAATCAATGCATTGGTAATCTGCAATAAGAAACAGGACAATATACACCAGGAGGCTTCAAAAACAAAGGGGAACAGCTCATGATGAAGTGGAAAGAATTTGGAAATGGAACAAAATTTATTATGTGGTAACCAAAGTAGATTGTGGGAATATACAAGACTCATTATAAGATACCACAAACAATATTGGGAGGTTGTGCAAGACATTTTATTGAATATTATGGAGGAGTCAAACACAGAGAAATACATAGATCGAGGAGGTTTGGGTTGGAGCAAGTATGGGGACATAGAAGGGAAAAAGGCATAAAAAGTGTTGATCAATTACAAACAGGTTGCTAATCCATACTCATGGCCATTTTTTGCACCTGATCACCACAGTCTCTCCTATTTTCTCATTAAAATTAATTTCTATCTCTTTCTGAGGGCAAATAAATCTTTTCTAAATGCATGGGTTTGTGTAGGGATTTGACTGCCAGCCACTGGAGCACAAGTCATATATACTTTCTACTAATGAACTCCCATCCTGATCAGAGAGGGGAAAAGGAAAAGGCCGTAGGTGTCTGTGTCCTTGTGAGTGCTGAGTGTCGGTGCTGATCTGTGTGTCTGTCTGTGCATATGTGAATACATGTGGGTTTGCCTACCTGCTGGTAGTATGTGCTCGGCCTCTCTGCTGGTTGTACCTATGGACAGGGAATTGCATCTGTCTGATCTCTTTCAGACAGCTGAATTAGGCAGCTGCTAACAGATATGAGGTTAAGGGGTCAAAAATCAAGAATTGCAGTGGGGCAGAGAATTTGAAATAAAAAATTGTGAGAGAAAAGACAGAGAACAGTCTAGAAGTGACGAGGCTGGGTGGCATTCAAGAGAGAAACTGGGGCAGCAGGAAACCTTGTGGTTTTTGTTGCAGCCCCAAAACTTAGCATGATATTATATATGTAAAGATCAATATTTTTCATTACACAATGCCAGGAAATATAGACATTTCACCTATTTCATTGAAACATAATAAAGCAACTTTTTACACCTACCCAGCTTCCCAGCGCAAATGTCAGTAAGAGGCAGAATGAATGTGCTGTTTGTTTAAAGGGTATTAGATATGTTTAGACTAGTCTGTAGAGAATTATAGAACTAATCACTGTATAATAATCTACGTATCAATGCAGTGACAAATGCTGGCATCGGCAGTGGGAATAAGCTRTAAGTTGCCAAATATGCAGAAACAAATTTATATACACATTATAAGCAATGATTTGGATATTAAACAACAAGCTTGAATCTTGTCTTTCTGAGAAAAAATATATTTAATTAGAAAATTAGGAAAACAAGACTGTATAGAACATAAATATGGCATGTTTTGTGTTATGTGCTCGATGCAATCTACCAACACTATTTTCTGTTGTGAACAAAGATAAAAACAAAGCAAAGCAAAAAAAACCCCCGACACTCCGCATCCTACTGAGTACATATAAAAACTCTCACTGAAGTAAGATGATGTAAAATGATGTAAGCCTTGTAGTCCTGTTTTGGTTTTGTACAGTCAACTAGATCATCTTTACATACACTCTATAAATATTTTGTCCTATACTGCTATGAAACCCTGTAGCTTTTGAGCATAGAACTAGAAACTCCTAATTTCGGACAGCAAGTATTTGTACTAGGGCAGCTCTTGCATCTTCTTACTCTGCATCCTCATTAGGAGTGCTTACCTAATCAAGTGAAGAAAGTCCTCCTCAATCTCAGGAGGCCTGCTGCTAACTTATGCTTTCAATTTGCTTGCTTTACAGAATTTGCATACTCCTTAATGAGGGTGCTGACACACATTATCCMGCTCTGTTGCACAACTTCCCTTCTTGACTATCACGTTACTCAGCAAATGGGTGCCACATTTTGATTAGCTAAAATGAAGGGTGATAAAAGAGTATCTTATTGCACTGTTTCAGGCTATTTTCCCCTGTGTGAGTAGTAATGAAGCATGTGCACACTGTCTCTGAAATTCAAGCTCTAGGGAGCACCATTTTACTCTAGGAATAGGTTCGTGTTCTTGGTTACCAGAGTAATTTAGGGCAGAATTTGGAGACACTGTATGTATCTAGTCCTTTAGGACTTTTTTTTTTCTATATCTCACTTAGCTCTGAGCAAGGTCTTTGAGAAGGGAAATAGTTCCCATATAGCAGGTCATAGTAGAGGGTGAGTTATTTGCTGAACAAAATTGACACCTAGAAATAGTTGCTTTCCCTACATTTATGATGGCTTTTTATGCATTATKCTGGAATTTAGAATCAAGTCTCTCTACACAGTCAGAAATACAAAAATTCTCAGACTAACTCAWAATGAACAATTCTATTCCAAAAGTACCTGACAAAGAAAAATAGACAAAACTAGTATGAGATCATGAGACTGGATCATGAAATCCTTCTTACTCCCATAATTTTTTTGAACTTGTGACTGGCCCACTTGAAAACTTCAAAGACTAGGTTATTGACCTTAGATCATCTTGACCTCTGCATACAGATTTTTACTGTTTCAATTGTTATTATTGGAGCTTTTCAGTTCTTTTGAGTTCTATCTTCAAGGAAAAAAAAAAAGACTAAATCATAGTTAAAAATGACACTGAGGCTGAGAGACAAGGGTCTTTGCTGGTTGAATATTTCAGGTGGCATAATGTCACTATGCATTAGTTTCATGATAATGTGACCTACATGATCTGAACCATATTATAGCCTCATTTTATTTATTTACCTATGAAAAAAAAAAGATTTGAAATGTGTGCAGGGAAAATTTGGGAAGCATAAGTATTAGACATTTATTTTTGAGCCACTTCATTTCTTCTTTAAAACTTCATGTGTGTTAGTGGAAAGTCATACTTATTTTTTTTTGAAGTGCAACTAGTTGTGCCTGAGCTTTAGAATTTTTGGTAAACAGCTAAATAAGGGAAGTGTAAGGGAAAGATTTCAGGTTTTAAGATCAACAAAATTTCCTCATTTAACATAGCAATAAAATCTATATGCTGTACATACAAACATATACATACACATATATACTTGCTTCTCTGGTTCTTTCATACATATATATATATGTATATCTTTCAGTGTAAAAGTTTTTAGATCCTTTTCCAAATAAGTAATATATTGTGTTGAAAACTACTGGTTATGCACAATTCAACATGACTGAATATTATCTAGTRTATSYGCTGATTGAGTTTGAATCTTGGTTTCAGTTGTTACAATAYGGTGCAATGTTAATTCAGAGAATTTACTTCTTCACTATTTCCTTATTGTAATTCTTCTTTTTCTAAATTTCATTTACTCCATGGTTTTGGGGGGAAATAATATGAGAATAGAAAGCTTCTCATTATYAAGTTTTTTTAAATTTAATTCAGAAATTATATCTGAATATTGATGTTTTTACTATTTATTATTAGGAATGACTAATTCTGAAAATTTGATTCATTCAGCATTAACCTTTGGTCAGAGAAAAAGCTTCATTGAATAAAATATAATAACTTTTATTGACTTCARTTACCTTTGAACTGTCTTGAGATTTAAAATTCTTATAATAACAYGTTTATTTCTTATGCTATTTCTTAATCAATAAGCTTAATTTATAGGCTTCAGAAATAGTTAGACTGCCTCCTATAGGACTGTTTCTTCGAAAGCTTAATTATTTAAATTGAGTAATAATAGCATGTATTTTTTCAAAAACTGTCTACAACCTGCTACAAYGCTGTTTCTGTAGTTTTCTGTAGTCTGCCAGACTACAGACTGTAAAACTCAAACACGAAGTACATAATAATATTTTTCATGCTAATATTCATATCCGTCTGTTGTATGGCATTTTGCCTGTTCAGAAGATATAAGACCACTATTTACAGGACATTAGCCCTATCYGGATAGGACAGACTGAAATACACTTCAGCAATCTGCTTCTCTGCCAAGAGGTCCTCCTGTTAGCTACTATTGCCAATCTGAAGCTACATGCTTCATGAGCCTACATTTTCATCCTGTTTTTCTACCCTATGTCACTATTTATTCTCTCCTTTTTTTTTTTTTCAAATTTGATTAAGTGTTTTGACTTTTTGTGAATGCTAGGGCTTATGGTTTCTTCACTGATATAGGTATAATATACCTGGGCAGTCCCTTAATGACTTTTTTCTGTAAAAAAATAACTAAATTTAGGAATATAAAGTAATTTTCTCTCCAAATCAGTTACTTTTATGGTCCTTTAAATCCCTCTTTTATCAATTTCTGCACATCTTTGGCAATTCTGAAAGTTCTAAAATATTTTAAAATTTAATCTTTCTRTTAGGTTATTTGTCTCGGAATATTTTAGCAAGTGTTTTGATTACAGCATCAAGATTTTAAATCTTCTACTAATGCAAGCTATGTATGTCTATGAAAACAACAACAAAGATAGCTTACAGAAACGAAACCAACAAGAAAATGCTGTTTAATGGTATGGTGACTCTTTGTATCATACAGCTATATAAATTACTCCAGGAATACTTGTGTAAAAAGCATCTACAGCAGGTCAGCAGAAAAGACAGCATTACTTGGAAGCTGGACTTTCCATTGGGCCATTATACACATTTACAATAAAGATTGTCAAAATCCAGAATTTAAATGTGTCATTCTGTTTCTCCGAGCCAAACAGTCTCAAAGAAGCTATCRGTCACTGTAACTAAGTATTTTATCAAAGAGAGAGGAGCGAATAGATACATCAGCTGATTATTTGGTGAGCATTAGAGGCAATGGACCATAGGATGGGGCTGCCACTTAATGGAAAAGCTGCCAGCTGCCTGTACACATAGTTGTTTCTGAGGTATTACAGAATTGATAATAAAAGCTCTTTCAGTCTCAGGAATGTCATGCTTTTCACAGATCCAAAGGTCTCTTGTCAATTTTGTGTATATCAGCAAGGTAAACTTAAATACCGTGTCACACCCCTGGAGTGGGGTTTTAGAAAAAAGGTATGAGGACAACTTTATAAAACATTATCACCTACTTCCAAGAACTCCCAGAAAAAAMCATGATAGATCACACAACTGCTTGGCCTTATCTTCTTTTCAGTAAACTTCTGTATTCAGCATTGAGTCTCCAATCTATGTGGAAATATAAAATATATTTTAAATTGCAAGACTTTTTATCTGTGCAAAATATCTATTTGGACATCATAAAGTAAAACATAATGATTTATTGGGAAAATAATCACTGTTGGAGGTGTGGAACCTGCTGTATCATAGGTCTACGTATACCTATTACAATATTTTTTATAAATATGTGTCTCAAACCAATTCTGTCAGAAGTCCAAAAGTCACTCAGCTTTGAARTGAAAGAACAGAACATTCGTTTGCACCAGACTTCATCAGGAATTCATTATTTTAGCACATGTGCATAGAGTAAACAAAYGGTTTTACAAGCCAAAAGGGGAAGATGAAAAAATCCATAGCCATCCGGAAATTGGTTTTATATTAAAAGGCAAAACCTATTTAAAGTTAATGCATAATTAATACCAACAATTTGTAACTCGTTTAGAAGCCATAATATGACCTAAATTATAAGCACGATTTAATTGCCTTTAAATTCTGTGTCTCTGAGGACTACGCAGATTAGGTGAATATGCTTTTCAGAGGTAGCTGTAAGGTGCTGATTTTGTAAGKAGCAAATAGATATTCCTCAGGAAAATAATCTCTTCACAGAAAAAACACTGTATTTCCTAAGACTTTTCAATAAGGTTTACAATAAGATGAACAAAAACAATACAGATTCTGTACACAAATGTTGTTATATTTATATTGCACATCATCTGAATAGATCATATGTAATTCTCATTGTTCTTTGAATTTCAGTAGCATCAAGAGTGTTAATATTATGTTTTCCATATTTTGATTCTTGTGTTTCTTCTYCTTCTTTCATTTGAAGCAAAACGGTATTTATTGCATCACTCTAAATGCATATACTTTTTGATTGTAATAGGTATTTTCCCTACTCATCCTGGCTGTTAAAGTTGAATTTTTATCCTTCTTTGATTATTCTTACTGACTGTCTTTGTTCATTTGCTTGCAAAACTGTACAATGATTCATGGTAAAATCTTCTGTAGTTATTTAGAATTATTTTTGCTGTGGTAGTTCACGAACAAGCAGATATTTCAGAATTTTCTAGCATTRTTAGAAAGAAAACAAGCAAACCAAAACTTTTCCAGACAAAAAGTAAAAAAAAATTACAAAGAGAAATAAATTAGGAAAAAGAAAAGAAGACATGAAATAAGCCTCATAGTGTTCCTGTGATTTTCTTATGATGGTAATTAAAACAAGGGTGCATCATCATTTGTACTAAGAAGAATGTGCCAGAGCTGCCAATTTCATTGTCCCAGAGGAAAAATGCCTTCTAGGCAGTCATTAAAGAGTCAAGTGGGCTAGTATTTTTCTGAGACAAGGGATAGTCTGGCTATGTACTGTGGTTTCGAGTCACAGATGGTTTGCAGATTTCTGTCTGAATGCAACTGCCAGCAAAGTTTTAATTCTATTTCATAAAGTAAAAATAGCTTTGATTAAGAAAATTTAAATAAACCTTTATGAATAGACATTTTAAAGGAATTAATAAAAAACAATGTGTGTTTTAGTTATATTTATACAGATGGTATGTATGAACARATATCAAAGCTTGAATTACAACTCGGGTACTAGTCAACAAAGAAGAMTATTCAGAGATTTTTTTTTCTTATTTACTGCTGGATTCATTTTCTTATTAGTACATCTAGTGTTTAGGTAATTTCAGTATTAGGTCCTGAGCAGTTGCCCAGATACATGGCCAACAACACTGTCTAAATGAGACAACTCATTTAGCTAGAAAATTGAAACTCTCGAGAGTTAGCCACCCCTCAACCAAAATGAAATTCCAGTTCAAATCTTATCTCTTACCTACTTCATGTTGTTCTACCATCAATGAAAATCTGTAACCRAAGGAAGTGATGTTATCTAAATTAGCATATCAGCATTTGACTCTCAGAATCTGTTCCTTGCCTGAGGAGTCAGCAGTTTGGAAAGGACTCTTAGTTATTATACAACACAGTTAATGTTTCCTTGGGTAAAATGCAGTTCCAGATGGTTGATTTCTAAACTTAGATATGCAAATATAGCTGGCTAAATATGGGGGTTGTCTGTGGGGGTGTGTGTATATCTATATATAAAAAACTCTTTCTTAAGGATATTTGAAACTCTTCAATTGTCATTTTCAAAGGCATCTTGTAATGTTTAGAATGCATCGGTGAATTTGAAACGTAAGTGTGGTGCTAGCAGATACTCATGACAACTGAGGGTGTTTGAAATGACATTAAAACCCTACATACATGGCAGTTGAACTGAGACCCTGCTCAGTATATCAGCAGACTACAGAGAGCTTATTCAGATTAAGTAGTTGGCTACATAATGCTGTCATTCTAGAATACCCTAGGGTATTGGTCCTGGTGTCCAGCTGCCACTCCAAAAAGCCCATGGCTCTCCCGTAAATCCTATTATATCTACAAGGCCACAGTGTTATGTCAGACATCTCTGAGCATTTGATTTTTACACTTGATGACATCTTTGCAAAACTGGAGCAGGCCATGTATGTCTAGTTTGAGGTAAGTAAAACCCCACTGACTTCATGACTAAGGTTAAGAGTTGGTATGGTGAGGTATCACTCTGAGGAACCACTGAGGATCATCAATGGTTCCTCTGAGATTCTGGTTATCTTAAATGTTATTTCTTATAGTGAAGAAACCTGTTATGTGTGTCTTGGATAACCTACAGTTGTCCACCTCATCACCTTTCACTGAGAACCAAACTCTGTATCGTTAAATCCCACATTAGGTATGAGTTGACTGTAATGGCAGCTTAGATACCAGTTTAAAACAGGGAAATATGTATTTAAAATAGGGAGGCTTTGGCATTGCTTCAWTTTGTTCTACACAGTGCTATGAAGCAATTTGAGGTACCCTACAGTATTTGAGACACCTGACTAAAGATGGTAGATAATGCATAAGATCTGAGGGAGACTCATGGTCTTTGGACGAAGCAAAGAGAGACCAGGTAGGATAGGACCATAGGACAACAGGATGATTCAAGGTACATGAGGAGTTCTTTAGCCCAGGCTCCTGTTCAAAGCAGACAGAGCTCTGATGTCAGACTGGGACATTCAAGACTTTGTCCAGACAGGTCTTGAAAACCTCTGAGTATAGAGCCTGCACAGTTTCTATGGGCAACCTGATCGACTGTGTGGCTGACCTCACGGTGTAGTTGGTTCCCCTGATAGCCAGTTTGGACCTCTCTGGTTTCTGTTTACACTCGTGTCTCTCTTGCCCTCCCAACACACACCTCAAGAGACAGTGTGTTAGTATTTGCGGACTGTTGATAGGTCCCCTGTAGCCTTCTTTTCTCCAGGTTAAACAAACTCAGCTCTCTCCGTCTTCCTCATATGAAGCATGATGCAGTCCCTTAACATGCAGCCTTTTGTTGGATTCACTCCAATATGTCYACCAAACCTGTAAGCAGCCCTCCAGATACAGCCTCACCAGGGTTGAGGATGGGGAGGCATCACCTCCCTCAACCTGCTGGCAAGAGTTTTCATAATGCAGCTGGGAGGTTGCTGATCTTTGCTACAAGGACACATTGCTGATCCACGTTCATGTTGTTGCCCATCAGCATGCCCAGGTACTTCTCTGCAAAGCTGCAGTTGGTTCCCAGTAGAGAACCATATGAAAAAAACTTCTAAACAAACTTTTGCATGAAGCCCTGCTAAATCATCACATATTTTCTTAAGAAAGTGTCTCTTACAGAAGGCTGTCTATAGGGTTGAATAACAATAAATATTACATTTGTGATAAATGAGTAGAAATTCACTGATGACCTAAAATGCCTGCTGTCTTTCTCATGAAGGAAACAAATAATAATTCCACTGGAATCATAATAGTGACACTGTAGAGATGAGCTGGCTACTGTAATGAAAATTATCTGTTCTTTTTGTGATCCAGTGTTTCTTGAATAGGGTTTTCTGTCAAGTAATGAAATCTAGATTTTGAGATTCAAAGTAATTTTGTTGAACTTGGTATTTTACTGCATGAAAAAGGTATGAATAAATTTACCTCAAAGCTCTGAATAAGTCAGGGTGCTGTCACAGTCACTTTTACAAGGTGACTGATGCTCGGCTGCACAAGGTAGGAAAAAAGAGTCTAAAATAAATCTAGAAAAGAACAACTGTTAGTTAAATCTAAGACTTGTTAATATAGTTGAACAGAGTGTTCACAGAATTTAGACTTCATCACCATATGAATATTTGTGGATAAAATCAATACAGAGAATAATTGTTTGATAACTATTATCAACAGTGAAAGCTATTTTTTTTTTATTGAAAGAAGAGCTATGTTATATGGCCATAAGAGCCATTTTTACGGGAATTTAACCTAGTTAATTTGTCACTCTGGATTATGGAATCAAATAGTTAAAAATCTAAATAGAAAATGAAACAAAGAAACAACTCCTTCCCATACCAAATTAAATATGGAATAGTTATGGTACTTTTTTATGTGGACCCTTATTTTCTGTTTAGTGTAGAAGAATAATCTCACTGTGTTTAAAAATACTGAATGCACGGTCATATTGTGAAATAAAACAAAATATTGAAATTATTAGTAGCATGTACTCTATGATTAAAAATCTTAAGAATCAGCACCATAAGGGGTTATTTTATTGAGAGAGTGGGATTTTTTAATAGTTAACACTATAGGTGTCTTTTAAATAAAAACAGAGGTCAAAATGTATAGTCACAGCTGATTATAGGTCTTGGTGATTAACCAGGAGATAGGAGCARAATCCATGCTCTGTTGCTGAGATGGACTGTGGATGTGGTAAGAACAGCAAAATAACTGAAAAATAAAATGTATGTACAGATATTGTCTAGAAAGAGATACTGAACTTGTAGTTCTCAAGACTATCTTTGAATGTCTCCAGTTTCAAATAATGGGAAAGGACTAAACASTCCTAAGGTTCAGCTTCTATGTGCCCTCAAGTTTAACCTAGGCTTACATGGGGTTGTCTTTTCCAAACATCAGTTGAGGAAGTATAAACTGTAACCAAGAAGGGTGATGAGAGTCTACAAATATTCTTTTCTTTCAGTACTTTAGCAGAATGGATTAGTCTTTATTAACTGAGTCTRTATTTCATGAATATAAATACATACTCCTTCCAATGTTTACACAGCTTCCTGTCATCATGTATAATTGGCTATGAAAATCTATTTTTGATAACTTTAAAATATGATACAAGAACATGACTCTTTATTCTATGAAGATCCTCTTTCTAACTTTGGTCCACATTCATCTCTCTCTGGAAGTACTCCAACACTTTAACCTTTTCTTTGTTTACTTCAGACAAATTTAACTTTCATGCTTTCACGAACATGCAAACATTATCCACTTCCATCATTAAAAACATGTAATAGAACAAATGAAAATAGCCAATAGTCTTCTTAAAACAATAGCAAAGTCTTTTAATTTACCTGAAATGCCTGAGGGGATAAAAAAAAGTGTGAACATTGCTATTTTTATAACAATTAAGATATGTAGCTAAACTAATTGATGCTGTAGGTAGAAATACCACATTTCAGAGTGTGAGCTGTTTTTTTGTTCATTATGCCTAGATTCAAGGATATAAACAATATTATTTTTAAAACATGAACTTTAAAAAAAAAAAGATAAATAGAAAAAAATCCATAAGGATTTAAGGTGCCACTGTAACTGACGTTCRATTGTTTCATTGTGCATGCAATTACAAGAATTCAACAGTTTATCCTCGTGAMAGTCTTTGCATCATTTGATGTTTTGATTCTCGTTTCCTTCATCTTCTGAAAGGAAAGAGCTGTTTAACAATGAGCAGCCTTATTGCCAGATGCTCTTTTTTAAACCATTGGCTTAAGTTCATACTGCTCTTTTCATTTGAAAAAAAAAGGAAAAAGAAAGGTGTCAAAAAAGAGTAAAAGGGTGAATGTCACAAGGAATGTTAGTCAGATAGTTCTGAGAGAAAAATTTCTTCAATGTGACAATATTATTACCCAGCTTAGAAAGCATCAAGGTGAATGAATACTGGCACCTGGATCCTATTGCTACAGATTACAAAGTTTTCTAGAGTCCCAGTGATTTTTTCAGGTTTTTAACAAGTTTAAAAAATTCAATACACAGAGTTTTGTACCTAGAATGGAAGACCACCTCGCTTTATCTTCAGGTTAATATAGAGCTGATGATTCATGGTTGCATAGGTTGCTGCTAGTTTTTTTTATTACAGATGGTTAATTTATATATTATATGTGTTTGTAGAAACACAAAATTATGGTGGGTATWTTTTTTTGTTGTTCTGTCTTTCTGTTTAATCTCTGTGGTATCAGCTAGCAAAGTTACTGTGGAATTGTACATCTGGAAACTGAAGTTCTGTGAAGTGTTGTTCTAAAACAATTACAGAAAACTATTCGAAATAATAGGTTACAAGTATGTTGAGCCTATGACTTTTGAGCCCTTTTGTTCTCCGTTGCTCCACATATGGTAGACTTTTATGTACTGAAGAAAGAGAATATTAAAGACCTTTTTTATCTTTCAAAAAAGGCACAAAACCAGAAGTGATCAATACTGAAGATGTTTAAATTTAGAAAATAATGTCCTTATGTTAAATATGAACCTAAGAGACTTTACCAACTCACTTCTTCAGCATTTGGCACTTAGAAACTTCCATTTGCTCAAAAAGTCTTTTATTTTAAACCTATCTAAATGAAAACATGGAATTCTTTAAAAATTAGATAGAACGTGCTSTTTTGACGAATATTTTTCTTTACTATCATTTGTAGACAAAGCAATAAATGTCTTTCAGATGCATTAATTAAAAAATACGTTTCTGGAGGCTAAGAATGCAAAATATAGATTATTACTCTCTAGATACTCCGGTTCATGTATTTTATTATAACTGTTGAACTTTTTACCATAAAAAATTCATAATATTCCATCTGTTGGTGATATCTGCCATTACAGAATGCAACAGAAAAGGTGAGGAAGAGGATTACACCTCTCCCTAGCTCTTCAGCTCACAGGCTGAAAGAAACACCTTGTGATAKATACAGTCTCTGTGGAGGGTCTGGACAAGGCTGAACACAGCGTGAAATGTTGACACTCAAGAATTTTAGGCTTCTAATGGGTTCCTCTCTGTTTGGGAGGGGACCTTTGCATAATGACTAACTTCTGAATTATCTGTTATCTGCAGGTCCAAAGCCCATTCATTATGAACTGCAGACATCTAAAAGTCTCTTTATTATCTTCATTAGATGGAGAAGCAGGAAAAAATTGCAAAGATAACAAAAAGCAGGAAAAACTACTCAATATTTATTGATGTTTCCTTTTCAGAAAAAACTTTTTCTGCCAGATAATYCTTTCATGTCCTTTCTATTTTCTTCCATTCTAGTATATATCTTCCTTGTCTTCTGCTAAGTAGAATAATGGTAATTCAACATAGCCTGCTATTGCAGAACTTCAATTCCACTTCATACAATTTGCACTACTGCCTGTCATTGGACAATGAAGTTTTCTACTTATAGTGAAATTAATTTCTGATATCRTTCTGCATTCACTGATTTGGCATATGATCTGCACTTATAGCACAGTGAAAAAGGTTTATGAATCCTGTTTGTTATTTCACTTATACTTCTGCTGCCCCTTTGTAGTAAAAAGTTTTCCCTTTTATATGTTGTATATGTGTTGTGCCGTCATGCAAGGATTTATTAATTGATAACAGAAAAGGGTTTTAAATCACAGTAATTCTTATGTTCRTCCTTAGAAAAGGTTTATATATTCAAGGGTAGATTCATTCTGCCTGACTTGGTACTTCTTTTAACTTCTTACGTTAGGAATCAGTCCCATTTTTTCTCTCTAATTTTCATAAAGTGAACAACTTTCCTTGTGCAGTGCCACAAAGAGCAGATTTGTCCTCTGGGCATGCCAGTGTCTCTYCACTGATACAAGCAGCACTTGATGGAGTATACCATTATTCAGATGTATTAGCTAAATGCCTCAAGTTCAGTGGGACTAATCGGGGCATAAATAAGTAAATTGAAATCAATCTTCCTCTGTGGGAACAAACTCTTTATGGGAAAGAATAACTAAAAACAAGTTAGTGTCATGCTCAAAATATTGTTATATGGGCAAAGAGGAAGCAAAATACAGATATTTGTAAAAGTAAAGCCAAAAGGTTGTTGTTTCCCTACTGGAAATCTGAAAAGTCTAGTTCAAGAACCACCATTAGTCTAGATCCAGTTATTAAAGAGAAAAAAATGGTTTATTTTTTTGAAAAATAATACTCATAAGACAATTGAAAATGCAACTCAGGTTTTATGGCTTCCTCCCTTTCTTATTATCCCTTGTTATATTGTTTATAGGTACTTGGCCAGATACTTTTGAAGGAAGTACTCTGCTTCTATATACACTTGCAGGCAAAACTCTGTCAGCCTCTGGAGTCCTCTGCTGGAAAGAATATGATGTTCAGAGCTTTTCCTTTCTCCTTCAGTATCCAGTTGTGGTAGTTTGTATGYATGAGCTTCTACACCTTTCTCTTTCCTCATTGGTCTGCAGTGTCATGTTACATCTCAGTTTACTATATATGGTGCCCTTTATGTATATGTTAGATACTAGTTTTTTGTTCTGTTCATTACCCCAAAACCCAGTTTTGTCCATCTCCAGATCTTCATTTCTGTAACTGACAGTGGGTGAGTTGTCTATAGGTGTGGCATCTCCAGTGCCAAGCCTGTGCCTCATCTCTTACCACCACCCTATGCCTGAGCTYCTCTGCCCCCTGCCCTGAGTCTCCACTTCTCAGTCTTTGAGAATGTATGAGATGTGAATTTCTCTGTACTACATCATTGTATTAGAGCTGTAAATACCTCAGTCTGTGTGATTTTGGTTGTTTGTTGCTACTATATGTATAAAACTGTTGTAACACAAAGCTGGAGATAAAGAAAAATTCAGACAGAGCAGCCCTGGCAAGTGAAGTACCAAGTTTATGACCTGTTACTAGCAATGGCAATACCATACGACTGGACATTATGACCAAATATGCAAAAGGAAATTAGGCCCAAAACTAGAAGGCGGCTAGAAGCTGCAGGTTTTTTACCCTGGAAGCACATTTTTTTTTTCTCCAGCAGAATAACAAGCCTCAACTGGGCACATGGGATTTCAACACACTGCCTGAGAAGAGTTACATTCTATAAATYAGCATGGGAAGCAATCAACAGGATGAGCAGGGAGCTGTCTATATCTGCGTGAGAGAGTGGAACTCATGTGAACTCTTGCAATGCTTTCAGTGACATTAGGAGGTTCAAATTAAATGCAAAAAAATTATATATAATATTACATATTATATATAATGTGTATTTTATATAATAACACAAACATAAAGAATGTGTGATTGATACAAGTAAATATATGAAAAATATTTACTGATATAAACAGATTTAATTATTTTATATCTGTTAGATCTTATGTTTCACATATTTGCTTGTATCAATCACATTCTTTGTGTTTGGATTATTATTTCAAAAACCCTATACTCTGTGTGAGAGATTTTTTTTAAACTTTTAAACAAGAGAAGTTGGAGACATGACTTTCATTTACACATTCATTACAGAAAATGTTTTAAAAAGTTACAGATTGTGCAATACTTTCTCTGTTCCTGAAACACACATACTTCAAAGTTTGTTTGATTCACAGACCCTGCAAGCAGCTAAATTTCAAGCAAATACTAAGCATAGATCCAAGAATGCAAAAGGCCTTGTCTGTTTCATRTATTTAATGGAAGGGTATGTCACCGTGTATTTTTAAACTCCCACCAAATGGCCTTAATTTATCTTCAGGGGAGGTATACAGAACATCATGTTTCTGGTTGGATTAATGCCTGAAAATGGCAACAGGCCAGGATATCTCATGAAAATTAAATAAATTATAATACCATGCAGTGCAGTGTGTATGTTCTCAGTCACACAGTGTGAGRCAGGCCATGGAGTGTGTAGCCCTCCACATTCTACACTATCTTCATTTATGTGGACACAGGTTCTTTGATATCACTTCTAACTTCAATCAGGCTCTGATTCCTGTACTGAAATGCATTCGGTAGAAATACTGTACTACTTCTTACTAGGTTTAATTTTTCTCTTGTCAAAATGATCAAAATTAGKGCAATTTCTTTTTCTTTGACTGGTATTTATTAGTTTTTTAAACACAGTGAAGGAGTCATTTGACTTCAGTTAGTAGACACCAATGAGATGTTTAAAACAGACCTCAGGGAATCTCACAGTTAAAAGTATTACTCATTTTGAAATATACTTTACAAGAATAGATTTTGCTTTGGCCTTTTTCCAGGTGTGTGGCTTGCAGATAACGTAAGAAATATTTAAGTGTGCAAGGGGGAGTTAATTGCTGTTAGGAATGGTTTTGAACCAGATTCAGAATGTTTAATATTTAACATGAAGGGSTGGCTGATGTTTAAAACAGGTGATTATGTCCTTTGGAGTTCAATTAAAAACATGTGTTCCTATCTTAATATAAAAACTTCAAATATCCAGAGCTTTTTGCATGTAAATGTAGGCATGCTCCACCATCTGTAAATTAGATTTGTCGGTTTTGAATTATTTTTATTACTTGGCACAAATTTTAAACAGGTGTATTTCATTTATAATTGGGCTGAAATTATGGTCCCATTCAAATACAGTATACTTTGTTTTCAGCAGGATTAGCAGTTCTGTGAAATACAGGGTATGTATCCATGAGGCTATACATGGCACATATGTTATAGATAAATAGGCAATGCTCACTTTGTAGTGCATGGTTCTGTTTCTGAGAAATAAAATTGTAGGCACAATCACTTCGATGGTGAAATTACAGAATCAGAAATTATTAGCCTACTGCTAAAATATTAAACATAAATGTTGTGGATGTAATTGTTCTGAAAATGTCTACTAAGAGGTTTTTGAGATGTGGTGTACAGAGCATATGAGGGTGGTCCATGGAGAACTGATTAAGTTCATCACATTGACATTATTACTTATTTACACCTGTGAATCTCACTGGRATTTGTAATATTATTCCTTAATAGTATTACAAGAAAATGTTTTCTTTCATTATTCCAAGAAGTTGCTTATCACTCATTGGTGGAAGCCTACTAGTTAAGATTCAGAAAACACAAAGTATCACGTTTTAGGAGAACTGAAAACATTCAGTTTAATATAGACATTTTTGGGTGCAGCGAAGACTGTCTTATCTGTGTTAAGATCACACCTACTGGAAGAGAGAAACACATAAAAACACCAAAATAAAAAGGTAGTACTATTATGTGTCAATTTTAATGCACATAAGAAACATTCTCTGTTATTTCCTAGATATAATGTTAGATGTAATTGTGTTAATTTGAAAGAGAAAGGAGGGAGAAATAGAAGAGAAGCTGAACAAACATGGAAGGATCATCAAGGGCACAAGAACGAAATAATTATTTTCACTTACAGTACTTGAAAAAATTGTAGACTGAGGACAGGTATTGCTCTGTTTATTCACCAACAGTAAATCTCTAGCTAAGGTGGTATTTATATAATATACTACAGGTCAGACTGAAGCTCCTGTGAGCTGCAAAAAAATTGCAAACAAAGGAAGCAGAACRGTTCCGGGTCTCTTAAACAAACAAGTTTGCTGTCTACCTTTCATTTATGCCTCTGGCCATAAAATGTCTCTGATGCAATTGAGTTAAAATGAAAAGTAAAATTTAAAAAAAAGTCTCTTGTTGTTGTTGTTCTTATATTTAAAATAACAAAAGAAGTTAAAAGAGAACAAGAGTAGGTGTATTGCATATGTGAATCTTTTTGGTAATTTAAAAAATGGTAAATATATAAATGGTTTAATTAACAAAATGAAAAAAAAAAAYAACAAAAGTAATAAAAGGTCCCTGTTTTTTTCCTTAATACCTGAAAATCAGATTTTATTTCCTTTTATCTATAATTCAAGAAAAGAAGAAATTATTTAAGGAAAAAAATAAATCCAGTGATGTCATAGAGACGGTTCATATTCATGCTCAAAGCACATTTCTTTCTTTTCTTTATTTAACATGGTACACCACTGATATAGCACTGTGAGGGCCAGAAGCACAATTATATCAGCATTTTAGGAAAAGCAGAAGCAGTATTTCTCTGACTTGTTTACCTTTTAGGAATATATTCTGCATGCCATGCATGATAAATATTCACATACACTTCGTAGTCAAAAACCATGTCACAGATCCCTTGTTTTCAAAATTATTCTGAGCAGGTACTGAAGGAAGGAAAGGAGATGTGTTGTAACACTCTACGGTGAAAAAAGCTGTAGTTATTTATTTGTACGTGACTCTGGAATTGTTAGTTACTTACTGCCATCTGGGTGGCTTCCTCTGTGGGAAAGTTGCATGTGGGATATGGACCTCAAAATACATTAGGTTGGAATCCTGAAATCTGGAGATACAGATAGAATATCTCATATTACTACCACAACCCAATAAAATTATCCTCCCCTGACTATTTGAGGCTGTTGGATTCCAGCATCTGCAAGTCACCAAGGGAAAAGAGTATGAAGTATCTCTAGTAAAGAAAAAAAAAATGTTTGTTTCTCTTTTGATTTTTACTAAAAATGAGTGAGATAACAAATTAGAAGTTATCAAATTTTTTTTGTGACTTATATAATTCACACATCTAATTTGAGCCCAGATCTAGCTTTTTTTTCATAAATGRTGTTTTCATTTATCATATAGAGTTTTCTGTGTTGGGTTTTTTTCTTTTTTTAATATTTTCAGGTTCTTAAATTCAGCAATATATTTGGTGGGAGTACAACTGAAATTGAAAGGATGAACGCTTCATATAATAATTTAAATAATCTGATACTATAATATTATTCAGTGTCTTGTCTTAGTTTAAAAAAATTGTTTTAGAATAAATGGTCATCATTACTACTTCATTCTAGTGACATGTATGTCAATTATTTTGCATTATGTAGTCCTCAGGTTAGCTGAAATTCAGGGCAAATGATTTTTGCAACAACTAAAATAAGTGGCATTCTAGTGGTTAACATCTTTGTTCAATTACTAAAAATTTTTGAGTTACTGGTAATGATCTATGTGGCACCCTTGAACATATTCTTGTTATTCTGCAAAGAGAATCTACTCTATGAAACTAAATTGCTGAACTTCAATATTTGTTGATCAGATGTTCACTTCTTTAAAGTAACATTTGAAAAATCAGTCCTATAGCCAAGGCTCAAAGCAATCACTAGACTATATTCAGGGATTCACAGTTTTTGTGAAAGAAACAACTTCTTTCAAATTAGGTCAGGTGCCATCACTGTCAACACACAATAAATATCAGCAGGTTGTGGGTCCAGTGGGTTGTTCTTGCAGCTGCAAAGTATGCTGATTTTGCTCCTCAGTATGGAACTCTTGTTAAAGCAATTAAGATTTATGCATAAGAAGAAAAAGAAGTCATAGTGAGAGGCTGACTGGAAGAATGAGTGTGCTGGAATGATTTCTATAAGTATAAAGACAGCAGAGAAACTAGTTTAAAGATATTCAGATATGTATAATAATCTAATAATAAGCAATAATTGAAGTAAATTGAAGCATTAGCTCATATATGTGYATGCATAAATTCTAAGTATCTGTTTAAGTACTGAAAGCTTTAATTGTATAAAATTACTTTAAAAGTGATGTGAGTAGCCACTTCAGAATAKAGCACAAACTCTTTACTTTGTATGCACTTTTATTATTTTTATTAGTAGTAGTACTAGAAGTAGCAGTAGTAGTAGTAGTATTGCATTGACAGCAGCCTCAAGTTAGGGCTATGTAAAGAAAACAAATGTGGGAATCAGTTGCCTAAACATAGTCAACTGGTTCTATTTGATCACATCATATGCCATAAAGGATTGAAGATATGGACATGTGCTTGGCAGACATGAGAGAGGCCTACAGGACACCCACGTCATTATGGAACATCAACAGAAGGCTTGGAAAGAAATCATAAGAGTACTTCATATGTCCCTGGATACATATTTGACAAAGTGGAACACCGACTGTCTGGGTCATCAGAAACTGGCCTGAAGCAGTGTGGATCTGCAACACACATTGATATGACTTAGCTAATGTTTTTGATTTGAAGTAACAACCAAGTTTTTGAGTATAACTCAGCTGTAGAAGACCTATGCTTATCACAATGATGAATGGGTAACTATTTGTATATATAAATAAAAGTAGACATGCAGTTCTATATAAATAAAAGTAGGCAAGCAGTTCTAAGTGTCTAAGGTCTTGCAGGTTTTTTTTATCCCACTACACCTTCTACAGTTTGAGCGTAGTTGTGACAYCAAAATGAGTGCCATGCCATAGTATGACACATACAACCAGTGTGCCATATGGTGCATGGTGCCCTGCGCCATTAAAATCAGATTTTTCTGATTTGTCTGCTAAGCTTTTCTATTGAAAACAAAACCAAGAAATCCAGCCAAACAAACAAACAAACAATAAACTCCCTGAGAACCAAAAAGCACRTAATGCACTGGAGGGTGAGAATTCATAGGTCACACACATTCTAAGCATGCTCCAACATAAAGACACATTGATGGGAAATTCCTATTCTCTTATTGGTGTAATTCTACTGCAGAAATACATGAACCACGGAGCTGATTTCCAATAAGATTTTTTTTCTTGTGTCTGCTACAGCATTAGTGAAACTGCTTGTTTTGTCTTCTTCCTAGATCACTTAAATCATTCTCTTAGACCTCTTAAATAAATATTTAGTATAGGAGAAGACAGAAATAGTACTATAGGTATATGCATAAGTAAAATCCTTTTTCTTTGGATCGAAATGTAATAAAACTCTTTGTTCAGGTTTAGTTCTTAATTTCTGACAAAAAATATCTTGACATTATTCTGGCTCTTTTTTTTCACTGATGCCCTGAAAAAAAATTATAAAAGACACTTCTGCCCTTCAACTTCCCACAAGGGCCATGGAGTGGTATTTCTTTTTATCTTCTCTAAAAATCTACCTAAAATAGCAAACAATTTTTCTTTAGTCAAACAATGTTATTAATATGCATAGGATCCTTCAGGCATTTGCAATTTTATCCACAGAGACTCTATTTTACCTTCAAAGCATGTAAATCTTTGTATTTCTTTCCAGAAAAAAAAATAAAAAGGTTTTACTTGTTCAAAACCTGRAAAAGCCTTGTAATAAACCTCAGAGATAGAAAAGAAAAAAATTCCTTTATGAAAAAAGTAAAAGAAAATAAAACCCTCTTAAAGGAAAAGCTCATCTCATGTCCCACCTTCCTCTACATATCTCATCTGATCTGCAGTTCATGGATCCACAGCGTGCAGTCAGGGAAGACATAAGTGATCTCCAGGAGTTACATGAGAGTGACACAGTGGACACTGAGGACAAGGAAGTTATAATCAAACTAAGACTTAAAAAGGCTAATCAAAATTTTAGAGTTAAAAATACATAGCTRACTGACAAATCTGTTGCAAATAGGTAATAATTAAAATGATAATTTTATTTACGTTTACTCAGTGTTCTATTAATTAAGAATATAAAATATTCAAGTATGAAATAAAAGACATTCTAAAGAGACCTAACAACACGGAAAATGCTTAACTAGCAGACTTATAAAGCTTATAAAAGTTTGACACCTTTCTTGCAATTACAGGGAACTTTTCATGCACAAAACTAGTTTGGTTACTCTTATACCTCTTTTCCCCTAAAAACACACTCCATCTACTTTGTTGTGCACTACTGSGTTCTCCAGAGTAATCATATTGCTTAAATGAGGTTTGCAAGGCTGAGATCAATAATTTCTAGATTAAAAAAAMCAGTTATTTGTAGGAAATACTGATTCAGGTTTCTGAGAGAAAAATGACAACAGAGAACAGAGGAAACCATAAAACACTGCAAATGACCTTTTAAGTGGAGTATGACTGAAACAGATATTTCTGTCATTTAAAAACCATTGACATCTCACAAATGTGCAAGCAAGATAATATAGTGTTATGAGGTAATCAGATGAGGTAATCACAAAGGGCAAAGGAATGAGTCAAGAAACAAATTTCCTTCTTGTGCTGTCCTGAAAATTTGCCTGGCTAGGTCTCTGAACTCTGTAAGAGGAACTTCACTACTCCGAGTTTGTTCAGTTTGCATTACACAATTAAGTGCAAATCAGTTTAGATTGTGTTGATGATTTTCTTCCTGGGTAACAAGGATTGGGAGAGGATTTGTCACTATGCAACATCATTATAATGGCCTATTTTATAATGAGGATACCACAAATTATTTATATGGGCTCAAGAAGATCCATGACAAGAGATCTGAGATAATTTTCCGTAACTCATTTTAGGATAAGTGATGGTTTGGACCAAATTCAACATCTTTAAGAAACACTGTGCTTTGACTACTATGAACACAATAACCTTTCTGTAGAAGCTTGATGGACCCACAATAGTACTTTTTGTTCAACACTCCTGTGCTCAGTTTGGTATTCCCACAGAGATCCTGGGTAGATGAGGGGGGTTTGTGTCCGGGTCACACATCTTACAATCTTACAATAAAAATTACAGGCAGCTTCATGAAATTCAAAGAGTTCTGTGTTCTGTCTTATTAAATGTTTATCACAGTACTGGTTTCTTTGCATGAAATTAACTTAGAAAATATTTCTTGATTACCCTTATTCTCACTGTGGGAACACAGATTATATCTGACTTGAAATGAAAGAAATCATTTGTTTGCCGTTACTGATGAAAAGTTATCTCTTGGATTTGCACTGCTAGCATGCTCATTTAGCTCTTGTTGTATACAAGGAAATAATTTCACTTTTTTTCTCAGTGAAGCTGGGGTTTTCAGGGCATGCRTTAGATTACATGCTGACACAAACAAAAATATTTGACCAAAAGCTGTATGAACGCACAAGTAATACCTTTTAATTTTTCAGTTAGTGATAATTTCATATGAAAGCTGTAATAAAAATACTGGAAATTCACAGTCAGGAAAAAGAGAGTTATTAAAACTGGAATGATACCTATGCCTTTCCTGATAAYTTTTGGATGGGAAAATTTCATAAAATAAAATAAAATCCCAAACAAATGAACTCTAGGGACAGAGCTGGAGTATCACTCTCCTTTCAATAGAAGAGTCAGTGACACGAGTTGTTGCGCACAGGACTGCTGTGGCCTCCCTGGAGCCCAGCAGCAGTGGAGGCTCCCCACGAGGGCCCACTGTCCCAGCAGGTCAGCCAAAGGCCACTAGGGCAGATTGGGTGAAGGGATGGGCCGAGGCTGGCCCAGGAYATGCACCCACAGGTGGCCTGACTTGGCAGGGCCATGGCTGGGCAGGACAGGTATGTGGGGAGCTGGAGATCAGCTCTGCTGCAGCATCACYGGGGCAGGGGATGATGAACCTGGGGGACTGAAATGAAGTCCCAGGATATGGACAGAGAGTCGTGGGGAAGTCTGGACAAGGAGAGCAATTACAGATTTATGGGCTGTTTGAGGTTGGAGGGGATGGCTGGAGGTCATCTTGTTCAACCTCCTGCTCAAGCAGAGTCACCCTGTAGCAGCTTGCCCAGAACCATGTCCCGACAGCTTCTGAAGATCTCCAGGATCTTTAGCCTGTCCCAGCACTCAGTCACTGTAATAGTAAAAAAAAATGTTTCTTGATGTTCAGAGGGTACCTCATGTGTTTCAAGGTGTGCCCATTTCCGCTGGTACTGTCCCTGTGAACCTCTGAGAAGTGTCTGGCTCTGTGGACTTTGCACTTGATTTTTCTTTCTTTCTATTCTGAATTCAGAAATGAAAGTTTCATTCTACTTGGAACTAATATTTTAACATTATTGAATTTTGGAACTGGTGTTTTAACATTATTGAATTTTAATATTACTGAACCCAAAGTGATACAGTAAGTTGATGTATTGCAATGAACAGGGTTTCAACTCTAGGCTTTACTATCTTACATCCTAGGTGTAAGACATGGATGTAATTTAACTTTTGTCTCATCTTTCAGATTTGGAAATGAATCAAAATATTTAATTATTCAAACAATATCACTCTCAGACTCCATCCAAATCCATTGGACCTTTGCTTTCCCTTTCCTTTCATATCTCAGATACTGYTGAAATGTGTTACCTCTGCCTGCTGGATATAATTTTTCCTTTTATTTGTGATTTTCACACATAGAACTCTTGATAAGTCTAGTCATTTTTGTATCATCTCCTCATCTGAACTCCTTACTTCTCTCTACTTTCATCCTACTGATGTCAGTCTTATGAAAAAGATACTGTCACAGTTAAAGCTACCATAATTAGAATGTTCAGATCAGCGAGGGAGATGAAAAACACTTTTCAAAGTAACAYGAAGGAGTTCACATTTCACCAGGGAAAATGGTGAATCTTTCTTATTTTAGCTGTACCAGGAAAACAGTCCTTAAAAAAATGTTTAAAAAAATAATAGTAATATTTCATAGTAATGAATATTAAACACAAAACTACAAAGTTATTTTTGTGCTGCCAAGAAAATTCACTATGTTTCCTTATCTCAGCAGGTAGACTGCTGTATTGGATTTACCTAACAAGGTGTGCAAAGGGGGAACAAGAGTGTGGTCTGTGAAGAGAGGCCAGGGCCATGTTTATACGCAGTTGGTTCCAGATGGATCCAGCAGACTCRCCACGAAACACAGCTGAGCTCCTCAGCTGAGATGGTAGTGCTTTCTACAAAACATATTTCAGAAGAGGCAAAAAATGCTACACAGCAGCTGTGAGAGAAGAATGGTACAAATTTGTAACAATCCTACAAGACATCTCAATCAGAGAAGAAGCATGCTCCAGGTACTGGAACAGAGTTTCCCTTGCAGCCCATGCAGAAGGCTACACTGAAGCAGGTTTTCCCTGCATAGTCCATGGGGAGGATCATGCTGGAGCAGATATCCACACTAGCCCATGGAGGACCTCAAGCTGCAGCAGGTGGAAATGCCCCCAAGAAAAGTGCAGCCCAAGGAGACCTCATGTCATAACAGGCTTCTGGCAGGGACCAAGCTCATGGAGAGGAGCTCATGCATGGTTTTCTGTCCAGACCTGTGACCCCATAGAGGACCCACACTGGAGCAATCTATTTCCRAAGGACTGTAACTCATTGCAAGAACCCATGCTGGAACAGTTCTTGAAGGACTGCAGCCTGTGGAAAGGATGCCTGTCAGAGAAGTTTGCAAAGGACTATCTCCTATGGGAAGAGTCCCAAACKGGAGCAGGGAGGAGAATGAAGAGGAAGGAGTAGCAGACCAAATTGTTTTTACTGCAAGCCCCATTCCTCACCCCTCCTTGCACAYTCAGGGGTGGGGAGGGAGTAGGTAGAGCAGTTGTGAATGAAGGAGTAAAAYAGCCTGAAAGAAAGAGGATGGGGACAGGGGAAAGTTTTTATTTTTGTCTTTGTTTCCACCACCCTACTGTGGTTTTAGTTACCAATGAATGAAATTTCTCTTTCCCAAACTGARTCTGATTTGCTACAAGGMTTTGAGCAATCTGGTCTAGTGGAAAGTTCCCCTGCCCATGGCAGGAGGGTTGGAACTAGATGATTTTTAAGGTTCCTTCCAATCCAGGCCATTCTATGATTCTATGATACATATGTTATATTATGCTATATTAACTYGTAGTCATACAATTGAAAAGTATTTTAAGTTAAATTAAGGTTGATTATTTAAGTTATTTAGATCCAAATGCGAAATGTAAGTCTAATGCAGATACAAATGAACACACAGGAAAATTATATCTTCATGTTTTCTTGATATGAGTTCAGCTGCCTTCCAGTTAGGTATTTAATTCCATCTATATCCTTAGGCACTGCACAACACAGTGACTGGAGGAATGAATTGTGAGATCACAGATGCTATAGGATTGTTTTCTGATTGACTTTATATGGAAGATATTTATGTGGGCATTGTGAATATGAAAGTTGTAGCTGTCATAAGAATTAGCAGGAATGTTTGAAGAATCCTTAAAAAATATATTGTCTGTAGTGGGTTAAGTCTTATAAGAAGAGGTTACAGAAATCAGCATGTTTGGGATACATCTTGAATATTAAAGGGCACTCTGTTTAGGGGAAAGAAATCAACCTAAATATGTCACATCTCTTTTGCTTTTTTCTTCTCTTGTTTCTTATTAACAAAGACATTTTTATGGAAGCAGAGATTTATTTTATAAGAATTTATCTGCTGCTTCTCTTTATTCCTCCAGCTGAAGTCATAGTCCTCTGACATCATGATCATTGTCAGAACACCTCATCTTGATGTCACAGAAGTGGCTCCAGGTAGACACAACAAACCAAAGAGATTCCTCTTAAAAAAAAAAATCTAAGGAATCCACAGAATCTCTTTGATATAGTACTGAGAACATTCCTTTATTAGAAAAACTACTCTAAGTTGTCTCACTGTTTTTAACCAATTTTCTGCTTTCCTCCACCGTGCCTCAAATCCCAAAGAAGTTAGAAAGGATTTTATATATTAAATGTTAGACATTTCTGCACTGTTGCTCAGACTAGATCTTGCTTTAAACAGATGTTGTTGCAAACACTACTGTTTTCTGGACTATTTYCTGGACTAAAAAGGAAGATAACCCGATGTGTATTAGAAATAAGAGCAATTACATTTCCTTTTGAGCATCTTATAACAGCGTTTTACATGAATGGGTGCATTTCCCCTCTGTAATTACATGTAAACAATATTTAAATGATAATTTAGCAATAGACATGAAGGGAGGGAAGGAGGAAGGGAGAAAGAAGGGGGAGAGGGAGGGAGAGAGAGGAAGGAAGACAGGAGAGAGGAAGGAAGGAAGGAAGGAAGGAAGGAAGGAAAATGAATGATCCTGAAAACCAATAATAGGAATCAGCAGATTATCTGACTTTCTAAAATTTGTTTTCATATGGACAAGAGAGGTAGATTCAAAATTAAAGATATTATTATGCCTTAATGTAGTTAACATCATATGTCAGTTTTGTCAGCTATTGAGGTGTTCAGCCAGTTTTAGCTAGGTTAGAGTTAATTTTCTTTATTTAAAGTTAAGGCACTATTTAAAATACATACATTTTTTAAACAAAAATAGACATCTAGGCAATAAACTGTATGGTATTAAGGTGAAAAAAAACACCCTTACATTTTGCAGAATATTTTGCAGAATTGCATATACAATAAGAAAGAAAAACTTTTCTAAATGTCATCAACGGTCCAGAGGTGATGGCAGAATTTTATCTTTGCTGCTGTATCCAGGTCAAACAGAAAGACCTTAAATGTGAATAACCAATGAATGCAATTAACAAAACTGTAGATTAAGTACTAAAATACAACTCTCTTTAATGGCAATAAGGTAATCTTTGCATATGCAGCAGTACAGTGCAGGATATCAGAGCAATCAGTTCTGTATAGTGGATTCTAAGGCAGTGTAATTAGTTATTTTTTGTCATAGCCTTCTGTAGCCTTATTAAGCCTTACTTCAAAGACAACTATGCCTATGCTATCAGTTGTGGGAAGCTTTATGTAATTGTTGCTACACAATTCTTTTATCACTGATTAATCATTAATGTATGCAGCCCTGGGTCCTCTAATATTATCTTGTTGCTGTACTTTTCAAGGCATTTGCTATCTTACACCGTCAGCAGCTGCCAATAAGAGATGCTCGGAACAAACTAAAACTTGGTGAAGAATTCTATACAAATAGGGGAGCTCTCGTCAATTTGATACCAATAAAACATTATTTGACAAACCTTTAGTAACATCAGTGTTGTGGATTAACCTAGGCAGGCAGCTAAGCACCTCAAATTTCATCCTTTTTAAAGTGGGATGGGAAAGAGAATCAGAAGGGYGAAAGTGAGAAATCATGGATTGCGATAAAGCTTGATAGGTAAAGCAAAAGCCACACACACACATAAAGCCTAACAAGGAATGCATTCTCCACTGCCCACAGGCAGGTGTTCAGCCAGCTGCAGGAAAGCAGGGCTGCATCACATGTAATGGTAACTTGGGAAGACAAAACACCACTCTGAACATTCCACTGTCCTCCTTCTTCTCCCCACTTTATATGCTGAACATGATGTCATATGGTATGGAATAACACTTTGGTCAGTTGGAGWCAGCTGTCCTGGCTGTATGCCCTCCCAGCTTCTTGTGCAACYTCAGCCTCCTCACTGGTGTGGTGGGGTGAGAGGCAGAAAAGGCCTTGGCTGTGTGTAAGCACTGTTCAACAAAAGCTAAAGCTTCCATTATTATGGGAAAATCCAGAATTCACAAAAGGTCCTAAAATCAGAACGCTGTATATATTCTTGAATATTTAAACACTTGTCTGAGGTCTGAATTGGGCCATCCTCATCCCACTGGAGAAGATTCTTGTTTTCTGAGTCAGATCAAAAAACCTGAGCGAAATACTGTTTGAGTGTGAACAACACAGCTACATTGTTCAGTGACATGAAGAATGCGTGATCCCTAACTGGCATAGCTGTCAAACTCCCTATTAAAGGCACTTTCAAGCTGCCGCATCATAGCTTTATTGGTGTAGCTTACTTAGGTAAGAATGACAACAATGCTATTATGTACTCTCCTTTTATTTATTTATTTTAGCAGTGAATTCCAACTTTTGACTGCATTAAAAGTGATTTATTAATGTTTCTGAAATTCTCTTGATGTTGAAATAATTTCATAGATAAAATTGTTTCATTAACTGTAGRAGGAAGGAACAACATCTTCATCCTGGTTAAAGGTCCTTTAGCTTTACATTTAAGTAGTTGGSAGATTCTGATAGTGTTCACTTTAAGTGTTTTCTGCAAAACAAGATATGTTTATCCTTCTCATTATAYTTCAGCCCCATGGTTCTATAAAATTTTCCAGCATCACTTGAAAAGAGAAGGAAATAGTTTCCTTATATGTGATGTTTTCAAAAATAGCTGTTCAATTAACTATTTGATTAATGCTCTTTATGACTCATTCACATGTTAAAGGATAAAAATCTTTGAAGTTAATCACTTATTCTCGTGATAAGGTTAGGGAAAAAAAAAGACAAACACTAAACCCTGAATAACACTATTAGCAGTCAAAGTTTCATAAAGAAAATTTCTCAGAAAAGTTTTACACCACGTTTGTGGTTACTTAAAAAATGCAATTTCTACAAATTTCTCTGTTTTGAAATTTAGCTAAGGACTGATTTCTCAGTTAACTTTTTGATGTTAGACAGATTTTAATGATGAAAGTAAAAAGTGAATGAAAATAGTGAGAAACAAACAGAATTTCCAAACAAGAGTTTGAAAGAGAATTTTATAACAAAGGGACTCTTGTAATAAGCTTAACAAACAGTTGTCTGTAGCTTAACAAATATTAATCCATAGTCTTTAAGGAAAAGAGAAACAAAATCGCAGAAACTGTTAAATTGCAAGAAACACAAGGTCTTTGGAAAGAAAGAACAGAAGAACTGAAACCTGCCAAGTTGGCACAACGAGGGACTTACATAAGACCCTATCAAATACGCATGGGCAAGAGGGAAAGGTGAGAAAGGTCAACCGAGAGGAAGACTACAGCCTTCATCCAACGACCACCTGGGACAACCACCAGGAGGCAATGCGCACGYGTAAAAATATGTAAATAATATTCATAAGTTCTGAGAAATTATTAGCATGTAACCACCTTTTCTTAGAAATATGATGCATATGCATATAGTTTAAGGATATAAGCTTGCGGGGCGGGCTTGTTGGGCGAAGTGACCCCCGTAGTCCCCGGCGCCAAATAAACAAATACCTGCTTCAATAGACGAGAGTCTTTGCAGTTTTCATACCGCGATTTTGTGAGAATCAAGTTCACTGCTATATCAAAATTAATATCAATAAGTAATAAAGGCTGTCAGTAGATTTTTAATAAGTAAGTAAATAAATAAATAAATAAAACTATGTTGTCATCCTCTCATAAATAATTTTATTAATAAATATGAGAATTTCTGAAACAGTGAGAAATATTAATGAATATATTCARGGGAACTGTTTTAGAAAATCACTGCAGTGAGTACTGATTGTGATACAYTTTTACAGCTGTGAGCAAAGTACTKCAAAACAGAATTTATTGATTATTTCTGTTTAAATCAATTTTTAAATGATAGCTGCATCCACTTATTAATTTATCATTTTCTGCTTGTCTTTGATGAATAATGGATGGATTTTATTCCCTTTGTGTTTGTGTTTCACTCTCTTCTTGTGGGATGCCCTAGATCTAAGGCCTTAGGACTCTTAAACTAATGACATTGTTCCATTTACATTTATTTTCATAGGAAAAAAAACACTACTTCTTTTAGCTTAGCTGAGACCCAATGAGAAAACTCTAAAGCTATATTCTCTCATTAATACATTCAGAGTTTATGTTTACGAATTTTAATCTGAATCACCATAGCATTCAAATGAAGGAGTAGACATATGAATGAAATTTTTGATTTTGCTGTTGGATTTTCATTCTGGTAATTAAGCATGTGTTGCAACCCTTTAGGTTAATTGCATGCTTGATATCCTAAATTCTCATAAAATAAACAGCTGAAGGGTTTTTCCCAAAGTACTCCTCTATATATGTAAAAACACYCCAGCTGTAAGTAAAGAAAATCACATCCAAAATAAAAGTAAATACAAGGCAAAACATGATGGTTATAGTCAAACTCCACTATATTTTAACTACACTAATTTCAGCAGCASATATAATAGTATTTGAGAGTATAATGTGGCAGAAATCCATTGTGCTGTGTTCTATGTACCTGTCTTCTAGAGRCCTGTAAGYTCTTGGCAGTTGTTCATGCAGGTTTGCTCTGAACCAGATGATCCACATCTGTGGGCCTCACAGCAACAGCATTTCCGCTGCTGATTCGAATGTGGAAGAGGTACCTGCATTAAACAGAATAGCAAAAAGGGACTCTTCACATATGAGACAGGACAGATTGGCAGGAAATTTAAATACTTTTGGAGGAATTAGAGTTCATAATTTGTTTTTTAAACTTTAGCTTTGAAGGTTTTAAATTACTAGATAATATCCTGACTTCCTTATCCCTGAAAAACATCAGTGACATTCAAGCAACAGACTCATTTTAGTGTGTATATATATATATATGTATACATAAATATATGCATGTATATATAGAATGATGCATGAGTGATAATGCTTTTTACTGCATCTTTTACTCTGATACATCATAACAGAAGGTTATTAATTGGATTGTGTATGAGMTACATATACAAGTTTCTTATAGAACTCTAAATAACTAAATTTGGATTTCAACAAAAACCACCCAAAATGAACACATGAACACATGGCAAACCAACACACACAMAAATATTGATCTATATGTAAAATGACCTAGCTCAAAGTTAACCTAATAATACACAAAAATATTAATTTCCAAAATAGACATAATTTGTATAAAATGTACTTGAATTCACATGAAATTTTGAGTCTTTCTCCTTAGAGATACAGAAACCATCTAGACATAGTTTAACTAGAAAGATTTCTTGAAGAAATAAACACGACATTTTTTGACATTTCCGTGACATAACAAGTTGTTTTTTAAATGGAATGGGTCTCTAATTATATTATTTTACTTACACATTATCTTTCTGTTGTAACTAATTAGAAATGCTACTCTACAGAATACTTTATAACTATGTTCTGGAGTTATTGATACAGTAAATTGTGGAGGGATTCATACCTGGGGACGGCTGGCCCATCACTTTTATTGAACCTGATCCAGCGGATGAAATAATTAAATTGTACCCCTAAGAAATATAGAAGGATGTTGAAATGCAAGGTTTGCAGCTACCCGAAGGATTGAGGAACTTCAAGCCAGACAAGACCAGATGCAGCCCAGGAAACCACAACAGATGTTTAGCCTGCTTAGCTTTGGACATTGCCAAAAAAGTATTTTTATCTTAAACCCTCAGCAAATTTTGTACTAACCAATTAGATGCTGTTACAACAGCACTGTATTAAGCAAGATATAAAAAAGCTTGTTAGAATAAAGCAAGAGTCCCTTTTTGCAAGGCATTCGTTGTGTGTTGTATGTCTGTCTCAACAATCGATGGTAAAGTATGTATTTATTTTTATACCTRTTATGGTAAGCACTTCCCAAAAGCACAACTGAAAAAAAGATCCAATACACAGACTGCAATAATTTAGTAAAAGGGATTTGTTATTCTGCATTGTGCAGTGACGGAGAAAATAGAAGGACAGAATTAGTGAACAATTKTGGCATAAGTACTGAATTTTGGCAAAGTGATCTCTTATTTATGTATAACTATTAATTTTGTTCTTATCTTTTTAAGCTGATGTATGAATTCTCTACGTTTTCAAATATATTTGTAGGGTGCCATCATAGTTTGTAGTTATCTCTGAGTATTTAAGTGATGTTAGAGAGGTTTTAGCACTGCGTACTCTTGAGATTCATGATGCTTCTATTATAATAATTAATTTTTAGCTGCTTAYAAATTAATTTTCCTAGCTGTCTCCCTTAAAATAAAATTTTCTGAAAAAAATTATAGTCAGAATGGTCCACAACCATTATTTTTCTGATGCATATGTATAAATTTAACTGTAGAAAATAGATGCACAGTATTTAGAAGCTCATATGTTTCAAAGCTTGCAACCATCACTTGAAATTTTTCAAGATTACTTGTGAGGAGTTGTCATTTACAGTTTGTGTGAATGGWATCCTGACTAGGTTTACATATTCTTAGCTGTTAATTACACAGCTCTGTCTGACCTCTCAGATCTATGGAGAGTGTGGACTGTGAATTCTACACCCTACCAGATAACTGGGTTTCTGGTTTTATGATGAGAGAAATGGCTCTTCTCTCTCTCATAGGACTCATAGACAATGAGGGAGGGAAGCAGACATTTAAAAGTTTGGCATAGTAAGAAAGAGAAAGGAATAAGGATTCCAGGAGACAGAAGGTCTGGAAAAAAAATGGAAAACCCAGGATAAAACAAATCAAACGAAACCCACAATTGGTAGGGGTAGGATATAAGTTTGAGGAAGCGGGTGGGCAAAAGAGCAAAGGAAAATTGATTCAAATGGYCAAAGAAATTATACTGGACACCAGTGAAAGAAAAGGTTGCTGAAATCACAACACAYAGTAGTCTGGAAGTCCAAATCCTTAGCTATGACAGAACTGTACTGGACTCTGTGTTTTTGGGTTGCTCTGATCTGAGAAGCGTCACCAATTCAAGGAKGACCAAGGAGAATTATTAATGAAAAGGCTAAAACAGCTAGGGGTTATCTGCACATTGCTACAGCTACCACAAAGTCACCATTAGTCAGAGCAGCAGCACCTAAATGAAAATTGTCAGGAAGTGCTAGCAGCATTTTCAGAGGCTGTTAAAAACAGTCAAATGACACTTACCACAGCTTGGGCTGTGAAATCAAAGTGTTTCCCTAGTTGCTTATGTATGTTATAAAACATGACRTTATAGAAACTTCAAGGAACATATATGAAGTCTTTATCAGTGGATTCTTCACTAGGAAAAAGAAGGAGGAAATAAGAAAATACTGAATTGTAAATGAAATTTATWACATTTGAAATGTATTACATGTCAAGGTTAGCAGAAGAGATATCATTTTTATGATGCAAATGTATAAATTAAATTTCAACCRGTGTAGAAATTTCTACTGATGATTAAATGCTGTCTATAAACAGCCAGCAATGTATTGCATTTTATTTGTGTAATTCTATGGAAGTCTATGAGTTAATGTAGACCATAAGGTACCATCAGTTATTTTCATAGYGTACTTTAAATTCAGGCTTGAGGCAAGTTCTCTGATCTTTTGCTAACCAAAGGAACAGAATCAGTACAACTGTGATCCCATTTTCTTTAGTGACTGTAGCATGAAATAAAAGAGAACTGACTGATCAATGAAATTCATAACTGCACTGAGATAATGGAGAATCAGGCCTGACACCTCCTAGTGAAAAAAAGGAAAGGAAATTTATATTTTTACCTAAAAATTTCCACTCTTTTAGATTTCCAGGGATGATTGGCTTAAACAAATTTGGTACTAAAAGAGCAAAATGTTATTTGAAATCAATGAAACAGACAAGAAAGATATAGGAACTCATCAGATGTGTATAAACACACACACATACACATACAGACATTAAAAAMCAACAAAAAAAGGAGGGAACAGATGCTTGTAAGACTTACAGACCTGTGTTAGCTGATACTGAGAGCAATGTTTTTTCACCACTTCTTAGGGTCAATCACGGAAAGTCTGAAAGATACTAGGTCTGATAGGAGCTGAATTTTAAGAACTGTATTGATATTCTCCTGCTGAAAACAGTGCTGTTCATATGCCTGAAACTTCTTTAGAAACTGAATAAGGAAAATTTAAAGACCGCTACAGAAGCATCAGCAATTTAGTCACATACATATGGGTAGGGAATTCTTGCAATTACTGAACTTGTCACGCTATTGTAATAATTAAGTATATTTCCAGCACTTAACTTTTATATGAACCTGTCATTATTTACTACTGCTTGCCTCATTATACTGTAAAATTACACTGAGCTTAGAATTAAAATATAATCGAATGTGTACACCCACAGAGCCTGAAGATTTCAGAGAAGTTTTGTCTAAGACACCAGACTTTTTTTTAAAGAGAATTTTCATAACTAATTAAAAAATAAATAACAAATGAGATGAAGGATGAATGATTTTCAGGAAGAATTTATTCAGTGAAAGAGTGGTTAAGCATTGGAATGGGGTGCACAGGGAAGTGATGGAGTCACCATCTCTGGAATTGTTCAAGAAGAGACTGGATGTGGCACTTAGTGAAATAATTTAGTTGACATGGTGGTGTTCGGTCAAAGGTGGGGCTCAATGATCCTGGAGGTCTTTTCCAACCTTAATAATTCTATGAGTTAATTTTGTATAAGTTTTCTCTCTATACTTGCAAAGTTTACTATCCAAAAAGAAGGTGGGTATGTGAAAGGTATGCTTAGAAAGATAAGGTAGGAGAAAAAATTAACTGTATGTATCCATACAAAATTTGTCCTCTAATGTTTTTCCTTTATATGCCAGATAAAAATACAGTACTGATGTAGTGCTAGCCTTTGGGAATGGTTAAGCACTTTGTCTCAACTGATTTGTTGAATTTCATAAAATGAAAATGGGTGACATTGAGAAGTACCTACTATTTCTTTGACATTGGGCCCATGTTTTCCTCACATTCTTAGCTAACAGCATTTTCCATCTGTCATAAAAAAAGGTAAATAGATTCTGAAATTATAAATTATCCCTTCATTCTACATCCCAAGGTCTGTAATACACCAGGATTTTTCTGTTAAACTACCTTTTCTTTACTGTAGCATTACACAGAACCAGTTTCTGACCATAGTTACATACTAACAAGCACTAAGGTATTCAAGGCCTTTGACAATGCATGAAAACTTTTCGAAAAAAAGTTGTAGCTAAAAACCAAACTAGCAAACAGGACACTATATCACTTCTTCCCTGTAATGGACGAAAACTTTTTCCATATGATGTTGTAATAAAGGAATAGTAGAATATCAACTAGCTAGCAATAAGAAAAAATGCATAAATCAATTTAAAATTCAATAGAATATTTCAATAGAATTATTTTTCTATATTCAATAGAATATTTCTTTTTTAATTGCTAAAATTAAACTTTATTTTAGTAGGTCTAGCCCTAGAACAAGAAGCAACAGAAGAGACATAAGAGTAATTTATTTAAAGATGTGAAAAATTGAGCTATTTTCCAAAAATCACAAATGCAATGCCTGTCAYGTAACTTCTGCAGAATAATTACTCCACAGAACATGGTCCAAAAGCCCAAGAAAGCTCTCTAGCAGTCTTCATACACTTTCTGTCCACAAGTGTCATGATAAAAAAACCACAACTAAAACGAACCAACCAACCAACCAACCAACGAAACCCGAAAAGAGAACCAACCAGAAAGAAAATTGCTCATATCTTATCTCTTGGCATAGTAACATTATTAACTCTTTTAATTCTTGTCTCATTGCCCTTAATGTTACACCTTTGAACAATAACTTAGTAAAAATATAGATATTTCATGTTCAACCTCTAAATTAAGGTTTTCTTCATTTACCCTAACTGATGAAATCAAGTTTTGAAAGTTCTTAAAAAGTCACCAACAAGCAACAAGACAGACCTTTAAACAGAATTTGTAACAAGACAAGAGTAACTTCAAACTATTTCAAATCATGGAAAATCAGAGTCAAAACTCTTCAGGAAGAAAAAAATCAAAGCTTATTATTCTCTATTAAAATTTTTACAGAGTGATATGTATTGATAAGTTTTTGATATAGTTGAAAGAAAATCAGTTCCTACACTTCTGAAGTTTGATTCCCATATGAGGCATTAAAGCCTGCTTGAGTAGTGTATTCACTAATTACTGAACTTTGACAGAGCTAGACAGATTTTGCCACACTTAAACTGCAATTTTTAAAATAAAGTTTCTTAATCCAAAAGAGAAAAATGTGTCATCAAACACTTTCTTGTTGTTTGTTGGGCTTTTTGGGGGCTCTTCCTTCCTTCCTTCTTTCCTTCCTTCCTTCCTTCCTTCCTTCCTTCCTTCCTGCCTGCCTGCCTGCCTGCCTGCCTGCCTTGCCTGCCTTGCCTGCCTTTCCTCTCTGTCATAGTGAATTGTCTGACATTTTCTCAATTGGAAGGCAAATTTTCAAAGAATCTGTCTTGTTTTTTGGCCTGTAAAAATGAGACTAAAGAGAATGGAATGCTGACCTGAAATGCTACTTGCCCATATGTCATGCAACAAACCATTTTTTAAGCTCTCTGCCACATAGCCYGGAGCTTGAATTTCCATGAGTTGCATGTCTGACTGCTATTTATCTCTTCTAAATCATCTCGGGAACCCTGGAATCTATGAATTTCCAAAACTGGTGACAAGGAGGTTTATTAGATCACAGTTAGAAATCTRGGAATTTACAGGATAAATCTATATTGAAAAATAACTATTTTCAGGTTCACTTTTGGGTCCTGGCTCCTTGCTTATGAACATTGGACAAATGTTAGTTCTTGGTCTTTCATGCTTTACTGAAAACAAAATGGAACAGAGAGTATAATAAAGGTGATATGGTGATAGGTTTATACTGTGACACTACAAAGTTTTCAGTGCCTCTCCTGTGAAAGGTTTTTAAATTATCTCACAGTGGTTTGGAGCCTTAACAGTTCTCCCTGCATCCAACATATCAGCACTTTCAAGTTAATAAAACTTTAGCTCAGTGGGCTACAAAACTGCCTTTGCATTGTACCAGGGACTTGAAACAGGAAAGCGCAGAAAACAGTAATTGCAGATTAGGGACACGAGACCATCTAGTGGAGCTCAGAGGTGATCATGGACAAATAAAATGTAATGTGGATAAAATATGTTTGTTGTAATCTTGAAGAGATTCAGTACTCTTTAGCGTTTAGAAGAAGACAAGCCTGCAGTCCCTCAGAGAAACTTGCTTTTTCACCACCCYGTCTATTAAGGCTTTCAGAGCCATTGCTACAGAGCCCTTCAGGTTACAAATTTAGACAAGTTCTCTCCTTGTTGCCCAACACTGCAAATATTGAGAACAGAATATTGAAACTACAACAAAAAAGTGCTCATTTTATTTAGCMGTTTTAATGACAATATTTTATTTTGGATACATGTGCCAAAAAGCCAATTTATCTCACAGTCTAGTTTTAAAAACTTGTCAGAAGACATCTAAACCACAAACTGGCTAGAAATCCTTTATTCATCAGCTTTTCATTCTGTCTGTTGTCTGAATTGAAATTACCTGAATTCCCTTTAAAAAATGCATATCTAAGCACCATTCTCTTAATACAAGCTCTGAATTAGTTTCCTTAAAACTTTTCAGTTTGGAAAATATTTAAAAGCACTTAAAGAAATACAGACAGTCTTCTCTATATCAGTCATTAAGAAGATTTTTGGTTTCAAGCATTTGTCCATATAACTAGACGTTTGATTCCTTTTGTTGTGTGCTGTAAGTATCATGGATTTCTCATAGACTGAGGCTCAGGTTTACTCAGAATATCTGACTTCTTTGTAGAAAAATGTGTGCTTTTCTTCCCCCACTCATGGTTCAGATCACTCCAGCATCTCAAATAGTATTTGACACTTTGTTTATTTCCAGTCAAACTTAAAGACATTAGAAATTTGGTCTACTTTTAAATACATGAAGCAATCAAAAGAAGGATACCCTGTGATAACCTGAGTCCTGATCAGAGACATTACGGCTTAAAAACTTGTTTATAAAAAGGGATAATTGTTAAACGACTGAGAAACAAATCTCCATAGAATTTAGAAGACACACAAAAAAAAATGTACTGCGCATGCAGTATGGGATAAATCATACATTAGAGGAAAGAASCAAGGAAACCGGGAGTAGAATAACTCTGAAATGGCTGGACTACAAAGATAGAAAAGCTGCATTTTAAAAGACAATCAGTGATGAGAATATGGAAAAACAGATGGCAAATACTGTCATTTTCTGCTTTTATTTTTTCTTTTCAGTGCAAGTGTACACACAAGTGAAACAAAAGAGCTAGAACAGGTGCTAAAACTCCAGCTGTAATTGATCCAAGTAGGATGAATCCACCTAATGTTTATTATTCTATTCACTTACATGCAGTGAACTAGACTGTAACTCTGTGCAACTTTTAAAAAATTTGTTACTTCTTTTTTAAACAACTGTACTTCCACTCTATTAGTGTGTACATTTTACACTCAAAGTGGCTTTCATGTACTTTCAGGACAAAAGAAGGTAATAAACCACTGAAAGATAACAAGAACAAAGGTACAAACAATTGCAGGAAATTTTTATTTCATTTAACTTTCTTCTTTTATTTTAAAATTTCTTTCTATACTATTATTGTTGTTGTTTTTTGCCCTTTCCTCACAACCAAATCAGTCTGACTTTCAGGAATCTTTTCAGCAGGGAATACATGGTAACTTAAGTCACTGTCCWCTGCTTCTGTGCAATTTCTACCCTTTTCACAGAATCACGGAATCATTTAGGTTGGAAGGGACCTCTTGAGAACACCTACTCCAAGCCCCCAAGCAGGCCCAGATAGACCAGGTTTTCCAGGACTGTGTTCAGTCAGGCTTTGAATATCTTCAGTGTTTGTGGAAGTGTAATTCTGCCTGTCTTGAACACAGAATGCACCCATCTATCAAATATGGAACAACCCATCTTTGCACAGAAATAATAACTTACAATGTAGTAGCAGAACTTCAGAGTGCTGGAGTTTTTATAGCAGTCCAGTAAAGGGAAACTCTCCAGCTCACAGGAATTAAACCTATAATTTTTGTTGGGAATTTTGTTGTAGGTTGTTATTCCTCCTTGAGGAAAACTATATGACATCAAATTTTTTTAAATGCTTTAGAAAGATTATAGGGTGAAATAGCAAAACCAAACAAACAAATGAAACCAAAACAAAACCACATGCCTTATATATTGGCCATTGTGGGGTTTTTGTTGGTTTGTCATTTTTTTTAACCAAAAATAAATGTTATCATTAGGAAATATTCAGTGAGAACTGTCTGTATTCATAAACTGACTGATATGCCTTATTCAAAGAGGGGTATAAATCAAACATTTAAACAGGGAGGTAACATTTGGAGGACAGTCAGGGAAATATGAAACAGGGAAAATCTATATTCTATCTAAATTCATACAATAACCAAAGATTTGTACCTAACTACCAGGGAAAATTCTTTTATTTTCTTCTGGAATAGAACTTATATTATTTAAAACTGGGGCTGAAAAGGAATGATGCACAGACTTTTTTAGAAGACATATTATGCATCATTAACTGTAATAATAGGAATCAATTATCTGTATATATCACAGTGATTTTGATTACTTAACAAACTGAAAAAAAATATACTAGCCAAAATAACTACAACCTGAATGCAATAAACATTAACAGTGGTTACAAAAATACAAATCTTCCTCAAAATAGGGCTAAGTAATATGAAAGTCAGCTCATGAATTAGAATATTTTTTGGGTTCCTATTATAACAGAACCTATTACCACATGCTTTTATGGTACATTTTTTTTTAGTGAAATATATATATTTATTTGCTATTCAAGACATAGTAGCAACTAGTTTCCATACAGTCAGGAAATATTTTTTAGCCATTCTTAACACAAGGTCTATAAGATAACTTATTTTAAAACTTCTCTATACATTCTYGTACTTTGTCTGAAATCTTCACTCCCAGTTAAGATCTATTTTAGGATATTAAAAAAAAAAAAWATATAACAGTGCTGTTTAATTTACATTTGAGGCCAACGTTTTTCCTGTCAGCACAAATCGGTGTGCAATTGTCAACATTAGATGTTATTTGCCATGTCTCAGCCCAGCTGCAGAAATGAAAGTCTCTTTGGATTTTTCCATGCTGTTTATTATGAATATTTCTTAACTTACAAACTTGATCACTGGCAACTTCTTTTAAAATAGTTTCCATCAATCTGCCTAGGTGATTTCTTAGTCCCAGACTAAAAGACTTACAGATGATAAGTTCTACTGGAATTGTACTCAAAAACTTTTAGCAGTTAAACATATTTCCTGCAACTTGCTTTAGATTTTCTATTCAGAGTGAACAGGCACTAAATCACATCACTCTGCAGGTGGTGAAAACATTCTCTTTCTCCTGATCTAGAAATTATCTGTATAAACTCTTAGACAGTTACAACATCTGAGAACCATAATTATACAGAAGGCGGAAAAATACCTACAAAGTAAAAGCAATTCTGGTCACAAAAAAATAAACTGTCATGAGAAGATCTGTTATTCTGGCAACAGCTTGTATGGCTCAAAGAGATGATGCTGCTGTGATTGAAACACTAGCCTTGAGTGAACTCACATATTTTTGCTGGTTGTGAAAATGCTGAATTAAATGCTGAAGGCAACTGGCTTAGCATAATTACAGGGAATGTCTTGGTTTGGAAGGGACCTTTAAAGATCATCTAGTTGAACCTCTACATGACCTACTATACAATCAAAAATCCTTTTGTGTCTACACTGCCCTGAAGTGTAGACAAACCCTGTGTGAAATACTTCCATTTCAGTATGTCATGGTCCATATGCATTTATCTGAAAGATTCCCACAAATACCTCATACAAAATATAAACATTTGATACTCTAATTCAAATATACTCAGAGAAATTGCACATTTTTTAGTTAGAGAACTGACTGAAATTAATGAGAGCAGATATGCCACAGCTATAGTTATTGTAAAACTTTCATTAATCAGATTGATTTTCTGTATTTCTTATTTTGCTTTATTATTGGTCTTTTTTGATTAAATATTCTGACTCTTTTTAGTGATACCTTCACATATTCCTCAAGAACTATAAAGGCAGAAAGGATAGGACAAGGATAGGAAGTTTGGATTCTAAGGCTGTGCTAAAAATGGTTTGTACTAGTTTGGTTTCACCAATTTTAAAATCCTGTGCTGATTCAGTCCACTCTAAAGTAGGAATTGAGGGCAAAATCCTGTTAGTCATCCAGTGTCACCTAGGGCTGCCAAACTTTTAAGAGTATTTTCCACAAATACTACTTTGTATCCATCAGYCCTATGTAGATACCTTCTGTATGCAAGATCATATGTATGCTAAATCACACAAAATAACTAAATAATTTTAACATCTCACTACATTTTACTCTGGTTTCCATGGACTGCTTTGATTAGATTTCTATAAGGTAAAATGAGAACTGGGAAATCTAACTGATTTTTTTTAGATTTAGATGTGTAAATTTTGAACCAGATTTTACTCTATATGTTTCTCCAGTGAGAGGCATTATTTTATCCATGTACATCAAACATAAGACAGAAATAGCAGAAATTATTTTAATGCAATTTGATTTAAAATAAAATTAAATTAAGACAGTGGAATTAAATTAGTTCTTCTTTAGTTAACAATAGTGCCAGCTCTTAATCGAAAGCAACTAAAGGAAGAAGATGCTATGCAAATGTAAGTATAATAGTAATAGTAAATAGTAAATAGAAATTCAGGACACACCAATAATAGTGGAAGTATTTATGCATTCTGTGTACCCAGAAGGAGTGATCTCAGAGGAATAATCTCCTCCTCAAGTTAAGGAGTGCAAAAAGTGCATGTATATCCCTATCCCAGGTAGCAGCATCAATTCAATTACTAACCATTATGTTAGTCCAGTTAAAATTGTTCCCTTCTGACTTGCATAAAGAATTCCAAGGCATTGTTCTCTCTGAATTGCAAATATTGACTCTGCTACTAGATTAATTATAAACTATAGCTAACACAAACCCACACTTTTCTAATGGGATAAAAGCCTTTTTAGCACATTGCCAGTAAGTTAGCTATACTCTAGATCCTGCAAAACATAAAAAAGATACTAAGAAACAATATTCTTTAGGAAAATTGATGCATTTATTTATAGAGTTTTATTTTAAAATATTTTGCACATTTGGTCATATTTAATTTCTGCAAGCCTTTCTTTAAAATGTTGAGAAGTAATGACACACACGCTACATCCTGGCATGCTTATAACAGCCTAAATGCCTATATATAACACATCTAAATAGAGTTCTATTTTTAAGAAATCCTGTCACGTCTCCATTATACCTGTTTTGTCATGTTAATTAACTCATACCTGAACTTCTGTTTCAAGGTTTGCCTCTAGCTCTCTATGCAGCTGAGGTTACAGATGTTTATCTGAAATGGCTGTTACAATAATTTCCTGAGTTAGTCTATCCTCTGCTTTTTTGATGTTAGCAGTACTTATGTGTTAGCATTCTTTGGAATCATATATATTAAAGGAGAACTATTCAAAATATTTACCAGTATTATATCTTGATTTTCCTTTCTTCAATGCTTAGGAATAAATCATAACCATCTCAAAAGTCTTCTTGGATTTCTCAATTGTTATTTTAAATACAGTGTAATTAATCCAGCTTGATATAGAATCATACAATCATTAATGTTGGAAAAGACCTCAACCAAAAAGATCATCAAGTCCTACCATTAACCCAGCACCAACACGTCCACCACAAAACCATATTCCCAAGTGCCACAACCACAAGCTTCTGGAATTCTTCCAGAGATGGTAATTCCACCACTTCCCTGGGTAGCCTATTCCTTTGTCTGACCACCCTTTCAATGACAAAATTTACACTAATATGTCTTCTAATCATAACCAAAGCTGTTAAGCTCATTAGAGGGTTATGAGTGCTTCTGCTTACTTTTTTACTCACTTTGACTTCTTTTTCTTCAGTTATGAGACAGTTTAATTATGAGAGAGTTTAATTATTAATGTCCTGTAAAATAGTTTGCTCAATGGTGACAATATAGTTTGCTTTTCTTGTTTCTTCACTTTTTATCAGCAATCATTTAAAAAAAAGTGATTAAGCAAAATAGACTGTTTATTTAAGATATATTTCATTTTCATGTCACAGTTTTTTTCAACATTGTAATGCTTAACATGTACATGTGTAGCTGGAGTAGTAAGTCAAGAAAATAYGGCAGAATAAAAATAAAGCAAGCTGATGTTTTCTTGAAATATAGGAATCTATTCTCCTATTATGGATTGCAAAATGACTATTTTAAACCCACTGTATTTTTCGGATATTGTATTTTGTTTGTACCGGACTTGGGTGTAACAAAGTAACATGAAATTGATACTAAAATCAGAAGAGATAAATGGTGATGTTTCTGGGTGTCTGTTGGTTTGTCTTCCCTGAATTATTGATGTTTTTACTCTGTTGCTTTCTGACTGAAGAGTAAATAAAAATAGGACTGATCTTCTTGAGGCAATTCTTGAGGGCAAACACGTGGTCATGATAGAGATTCCTGAAGACATAGAGACGAAAATATACTTGTTTTATTTTGTTGTCTTACCTGTCTTAATTCAGGACTGATGTTGTGTTCAGTGCTAAATCTCCATTCTTTGTATGAGATTATAATACGTTGTGGGATGTCTACAGCAAATGTCTACAGTTGTTCAATTTTATACTTTTCAAGAGTTGTTTCCTCAGTTTTGCAGTAGACAGCGCTTCAAATTATAAATGCTAATGTTCAATTGTTGTCAATCAAGTTGTTGTTGTTATTGTGAGGTATTTCAGAATCTTGAGCTTCACTACTTCAAAGCATAAATTGACAAGAAATTAGAAAATGTATTCAAAATTTGAGAAGGCTTGTGTACGTTGTTTCAATTCATCCCAGTTTCTACTGAACATTATAACACTACCTGAAGTGACTGGAAATATCAGTCAGAGAATGACTTGTTATATTCTCCCTACCAGTTCTCTTCTGGACTCCTGAGTTTCTCTGTAAATGTATACAATACGTCATTATTTAGACTAGCAAAATTATGAAAAACAGAGAGATATTCTTTAAACAGAAATAATCAAAAGTGGTTGAAACACTTTCATTATGGTACACAGAAAGTCTAAGAGTTCAATAAAGAGAGCAGAACAGTAAATCAGGTAGCTTCTTTGCCAAAGACASCTGTTGATTACCTATTTTTACCTATTTTCTTTAGTTACAAGACCAATAKCTCCTGTTTTGGACAGAAATGTGCCTTTTCTGTTTCAGCATTTGTGTAGCAGAAGGACCACACTGGCCTGAAAAAAAAAAAAAAGGGATTTAATGTTGTTTTCCCATGTTTGATAATAAATTTTTTAAAAAAGAAATATAATTTATTGTAAATAAGTCTGAATATTTTATCAAGTCTTGAATCACAAATTAGTAGCGGCTTCCCAAGATTGGTTAGAACGTTTTCCATATCATCTTAATTTAGCACTGCTTCCCTGGGAACTAAATGATAATGTCATGTACTTCGGGGGGAAAAAAAGGAAAAAAATTAGCCCGTATAGATTTACTACCACTTCCACTGCACAACCTCAATGTATAAATATTCAGGTTTACTAACATTTTCAGTATGTGCTTGCCCTGAGGAAAAAGAGAAATTACTGTAAAATTTCAGTTTCTCAGGAAATTTTGCTGCCTCATGATTACGACTGGGAGTGAATTACAGTGAGAGGCAATATGCTTCTGTTTTCAGCAGTTTGAGAATAATTAGAACTAGTTAATTAAAAGCAATGAGGGCGAAAGGGGGAAGCCCAAGGTTAAGTGCTACATCTCCATAACAGCTGTCATCCACTAGAAGAATGGAAATTTTAATCTCAAGAATGCAGTTGGCGTAGGCGGTTTCCTCAAAAACAAAGCCTAAAAATCTGGAAGGGATAAGGAGGCTATGAAATTCTTTCCTGTCTGATCAAAATAAGTTATAACTAACTTTAATAGTGGCAAAACATGGTAATATATTGATGACAATGACAATGACATGAAAATCCAGGAGACCCTTACAAACATATCTTAATGAAATGAAATGAAATGAAATGAAATGAAATGAAATGAAATGAAATGAAATGAAGTGAAAACTACTTCACCAGTGTTCTGTAGCATCCTGCCATTATATTGAAAAAAATAGGGATGTGGTCTGGTTTTGTAGTTGAGGTAGTATTCAATGACATGTCTATTGCATGTACTGATTAGAAACCATTTCAACTTTTGATAAAATATATCTTATTTCTTACTTAATGACAAATGTATAAATACAAACCAGTATCTTACAGCCAGTTATGACAAAGTTTATATTTCTCTTAGTGTAATAACTTGACTCAAAACTTATCTCATAAATAGTTAAATATTTACCTCTATAAGGAAATAATCTCACCAATGGCACTGGACAGAAATTGATTAAAAATAAAAGAAAATTTTTCAAAGGATATACACAGTAAAGGAGTTAGCTAATCTAATTGGTTAATGTCCAGGTAACCATGAAAAAGGTAAAATAGAGGAAAATGGAAGTAAATTAATTATTTACTTTATTATAGCAAAACATTTTTTTAAAAAATAGTGGGTTTGTACTTCTGCCTTGCATGGTAAAACCAATTTTAAAGATCTTTTCTTACTGTTATTTGATTAAAGATATGGATTTCTGCACCATGTGACTCAATGGCAGGGCTTCTCTAATAAACTTTGTCTGAAGCTCCCACTCATGACACTCACCACTCACCAATCTCAGTAAGCTTTTGAGAAAATTGAACATATTCTTTTGATGTGACAAGTAATTAAATGAGCAATAACTATAACTCCCTTGTGAAACTAATTGGGGAAGAAAGTAAAATATATATGTAATTTAGAAGAAACAGTAAATAATGTCTACAGGTTATTTTCTCAATGTAGGCACAAAATAGCTTTTTTCAGTAAAATCATCCATTATACTTTCATTCTTGTCATACTAAATTTTGATTGGAAGATGTAAATATTTAACTCCTTAAAAGATTTTTATAAATAATAAATAATATTAATCCTGTATAAAATTCAAAGGGAAAAAAAAGAACAAATCGCCTTCATCCTGCTTTCACGGCTATAAGTGATCACAAGCAATCACCTATGCTATCACAGAAATGCTGTTTAAATTCCATGCTGCTTCATGGTGCCTGCACTATAACCCTAGATTTCAAAAGAAGAAACCAAAATAATTTCTGATAGTTTGAAAGAGGCATTTGGACTCATCTAGCTCATTGCCKGCTCAAAGCAGGAACAACAACATGCTAATGGATCATAATTTTAACTGTTTCTATGTGAATCATGAAAGCTGCACTTTTTTCTCTAAAAAAATATGTTTTTTCCAGTTACATGAATGGTGTTAAGCTATACAAATATTTCAATACAGTATTTGAAGTTGTTGATTCATTTGGGAAATATCTTCAAAGAATCCTTTGTCTCATTGTGCTGGTGTAAAAATTATCAGAACCTTTTACTCTCTTAATCCTTTTACTTCTTTGCTCCATAAGGAAGGAAAAGCTAATTCTTATAACATGAAAAATCAAAAAGGGATGGTTAGGTTTGTCTCAGATCAAACTTTGAAGGTATTCAAACTCTTCCTGTCTTGCTTGTCTCATTTATCAAATACTTTTTTTTTTTTAATGTGTCGTCATCTTCCCTGTCATCTGTGACTTACAAGGTCTTTCTGGTGTGTTTAGATAAAATAAAACTGATATCTGTCCTTTGCTAATGTCGAGTAGAACAATTTGCAAAGAAGTAATTTGCAGAGGTGAACCACTATCTATGAATTGTAGAACAGGAAAACTTATCAATTCTTTCTTCATTCAACAGAAATGTAACTAATCCTGAATTCTAGAATTTGCTTTACACTACTTTTCAGAACAGTGATTAGTGGTAGCTAGTATTGATATATAGTCAGCAGTTACTTTTTTCCCACCAATTTCATTAGATCATCATCAGAATCTCTACCATGATCTATGTAGCAAAGCAGAGTACAGGAGTGTGTGGGATTTGATGAGGCTGATGAGGCTGACAGCTGGTCCAACAGCCTCACAGAGTTTGACCTAAAAACGCTCAAAATCTACCCATGAGAAACTGCAGTCACAGTGAAAGTCACAGTGATAGCCAAGAGGATACTCAATGAAAGAAGATGTTCTGCACACAAGGAGAAGATGTTCTTGTTATGGAATATCAAGAGTGTACAAGAAGGAACTTGCATATAATATGTAAATAATTGCTTTTATAGCTAATTATATTGCTGCCTGAATGGTCATTGTTTTAAAGACAGCACTGTCATTGTTTGCTAAGCAGCCAATCATAATAAGCCACAATAATTGTGAAGAGGTATAAGAGTAACAGCAGAGAACAATAAAAAATCTTCTTACTTTGACTTTGGATTACCATACGTGTGTTGCTTGTCCGTCTCTACTGCAACAGGAGTGGAACAGTTCTTTTAGCTAACCTCTTTCAAAAATCACTGATCTGCATGGAGAGGAACAATGAGGAATATTTTAGAAAGAAAAAGTGAATATTGTAGGACTTTTTTTGTGGATTTACTACATTTCGTATTGGACAGAGTCCTTTAAAAAAAAGAATGAATAGTTCATCTTGTCTTGGAACAAGAATTTGAACTAGACCTCACTCAGGAACAATTCTAAATCCTATTTTCTATTATTTCAATTGTTTTTTGCAATATGAGATTCTAAATGTTGTAAAGTCTTTTCTAAACTGAAGAAATTGCTGGATATCAGTCAACCAGAGATTAATAAAATTTTATCTTCTGCAAGTTTCAACTGTTTCTAAGAAGAAAATTGTAGCAGGACTCAGGAAAGACACTGAAAAAGACCTGAAAGACGTGACATGGATTTAGGACATTGCACGTAACAAAATACTGCTGCATGTGGATTTAACTCTCTAGTCTTTCCTTCTTTTTAAAAAAATATAAACTGTAGGGTCATATATTGCTTTAACTTGGACAACATTTTTGAGCTACTGATTGATTTGATTTGTTTTTTCCATTGTTTCATCCAATCTCCCATCATATATTTGTGCATCTTTTCTCAACACTGCACTCCTCAGAACCTGTACCTTTTGTCTTAATTTGCCATTGAAATAAGCAGTACTCATCAAAATAGTCTTCTAAATAATTATCAGTTTCCGAATGATAGCTTCTTTGCAGAGAAAACATCTGAATGATTAATTTTTTTTTATTAGCTTTGCCATCATACCAACATTATTTTATTTCTCTCGGGACTGATTTTTAACCAGATAGAGTTTAGTATAGAAATTGCAAAGATTACAATGATTTTAATTAAATCTCTTGTGTGCACTAACAATGTGTGTCCTATTTTATATTACAATAACTTTAATATTATAGGAGCTCATTTAGATGCTACATAGGTATCCCTAAATACAGTCAAAGAACTTCAAATTCAACTCAGAAGCAATCTTCCCTTTTATTTTCTTTATATGGTTCTTATAAAGCATATGATCACAACCTTTAACAAGTGATGCTGTGCTTTAGAACTAATCTTTCCTTTGACCGCAGAGTGTAAGCCGCGGTCAGGCTGCAAACTGAACAAAAAGGTTGCAATATAGATAACGTTGCTCTTCTGTCTTTCATTTCCTAGAGCCCCATCTGTATTTCAGTCTGTGGGATTAACTGTTTGAAGTCTGTGGTGTTTCACATACTTTCAGGAAGTCTGAATAGCCAATTATATTTTTTATGAAAAAGAGTAAGAGTGGCAGAAAAATTMATCTATGCAGGATAAGTGAGTACTTCATTAAAGCATGAACATCATACAACTAAGAACAGTTAAAGTCTTGTATGTTTTCACACTGGAGTTATAGTAAATGCTTCCTATAGCATATAACTTAAAGTTCTAAACAGCCTACACAAGGACATACCCATAAATAAATACATTTTATATTAAATAATGAAAGAATCTGTACTATCATGAATGTTATACGAGTCAACATAATATGTGAGCTTGTGGCAGGGAGCAATAGTTCTTTGGTAGTTTTTGTTTTGGTTTGGTTTTTACTGATGCGTCTTACTTTTCTTTCTTACATGAAATGGGGTCCTGGGCCACAGGCAGAGGTGGCAGGAGGCCACAGTGGAGGCTGAGCAGGGGCTCAGGGTGACTTTCTTTAGTGCCCTCAGGACCCTGACAGAAGCCCCCTTTCCTCTAACCCAAGCAAGTGTTGTCCTCATGTCTCACAGAGATCTGGGATCAGAAGGGACATGCYGTGTTCTGATTGCTTGGGGACATCAGGGGACTATTTCAGGGGATGCAGAGGTGGGGCAGGGAACTGGAAAAGAAACATGGCTCAGGCTGGAACTCAGATCCAGGTCAGAAACACAGCCAAGGCCATGCAGGGCCATCACAAAGGGCACTTGGGAGTGAGACGGAACCTGGACGTGCTACAGGCACAGAACAGAGCCTTGAACCTGAAACAGGGGCATGACACTGCGGATTTGGAGTAGGATCAGGATCATGGCAGTGCCAATGCAGGGCATTTGGAGCTGGACAGGACATCCAGGCTGTTCCTGATGTTCCTGGGGGGAGAGGACACTGCCCCTAAGGATCCCTGAGTCCTGGGAGGACTCTTCAGAGAGGCTCACCCAGGTGCCTGGGGCTGGTCAGCAGTTTGGCTCTGTGGGGAGATCCAGAGCTGAGGGCCAGGCTTTTCACTTTGGGGAAGCCATGGGGGCAAGGCCCTGGACTGCAGTGGGCCAGTCCCTACAGCGCCTGGGTCAGAAACCTGAACGGACTGGCAGGGCACAGCTGGGGTTGATGGCTCCCATGGGGCCAAGCACAGCGAAGGCCCCGTGTTTGGCTGTAACCCCCTGACGGGCACTCTCTTGCAGGGCCTCAATATGGCAGGAAGCACCAAAGCCGCCAATGAGCCCTACCAACAGTCCCTGGCACTCTGGGCGAGCATTGAGCCAAGGCTGGGTTTGTTTCCCAGAAGGAGAATGAAGCTGACAAATGGTGGTCTGAGAAGTCAATCCAAGGGACCAATCCAGGTGCCCATGACTGGAGACAAGCTAACTGCAGTGCGGACATGAAGGGTCGTTCTAGGAGACACAGATGGAGACAGGCACACCTACAATGGTCTCAGCAGTCCTGGATTAAATTGTATATCCTGAGCCCATGAGTAGACAGGGTGTGTGGGGTCTCAGTCAAAGCTGGTAAAGGCTATTAAGATCCATTTGTTGCACTTTAGACCCTGACATGGATGTTAACCTCTGTTTCTGTTTTGAGCTCATTTTCTATTACTGACATTTCTCTGGTGCAAAGATTTTTCTATAGGCAAGTGGCTTTTCCCTTGGACAAGTATATGTTTGCTTTTTACCTTCAAAACTGAAATCTCAGGTATGTCAGTAAGAACCATTGGCTCTGCAGCTTGTGACAGCATGTATATTATATTTATCATAACACCTATGAACAACTCTRATGCTCTAATCCACTTTTAAAATTAATTGTAAAAAGCAGAACACAATGTGAGCACTATTCTGACCAAGAGCTTTGGAAATGACTCAGAATTTGTAGCTTGGTGTCTGCCAGATGAGAACATTGAGAATACAGACCTTGTCCACAAAAATGAGATTTCCAGACTATCTGACAGAAACTCGACAAGTACACTTTTGCTATTAATGTACCTTTTTCTGCTAAAAGTTACATTAATAGAGTGAAGTTTGACAAGGTAGAAGGAAATATGGTTTTTCCAGAAAGGTCAAAGGAAAACTGGATGAAAGTTGAATGAATTTCAGAGGTTCAAAGATGCAGTAGTGAAGCTGGCAAGAATATGTTCAAAGCCCAACAAGTACTTTTATTTTCTCTTTTAGCTACAACATGCAATGCTGAAACTGGCTGGAATCCTGCCTGCTRCCATATAATGAAGGCTTCCTGTAAGGATTAGGCACAGGAAGGCTATCAGAAATATCAAATTTGGTTATGAATTTAGCTAAACTGGGACAAATTGGAAAAATTTGTAATTGGTGATAGATTTCTTCAGAGGAGAAAGGGCTGAAGAAAAGAAAGGATCAAAGTGGTTCAGAGAAGTACAAGTATAAAAAACAGAGAGAAGAGGGGAATAGAAGGGGGTAGTTGTAAGTAAACAAGCTGCTGAGCAGCACATTGTCTGACTTAGCCCTGTACCTGATCACTGCAGTCTGTCCTATCTTGTTATTAAATCATGTTCTTCACTATTTTCTGTACAGTTTCACTCTGTGTGTATGTACCTAGAGGCTAGCACCTGGAAAAGGGGCCAGAGTTCACAGGGAATACTCAAGGATGCCTGCAGCTGTAGAGTCTGGAGTGTATTTTCCTTTAGGTAGGTATATGTAGGTATATGTGTTTACACTGGTAAACTTGAAACTTGACTAGCAGAAATAATGGCAGCACTGGGTAGYTTTGCTCATGTATAGGAGAGCTCAAGGTATTTATGTGGGTCCTACRACAACACTGCTTTCTGTCTGTGTTGATTTTTGTGGCCAGACAAGCTGGTGGGGAGTTTGCATGTGTATGCATGCATGTACCTCTCCAGCTGTATCTCTGGAATCCATGTTCAGTCTTACTATTGCCCAGGCCGGCCAACAGGAACAGCAGCAGCCACATCCATCCCACTGAGATGGAAGGAACACCCTGGATCTGACCGTGCACAATTTTCAGTGCCAGGGCCATGGGAAGGAAATATCCCCACAGCTCAAAATCCAGCAGCATACAACAGCTCCCTTGAAGGGATCCATTTCTGACAGTCTGCTCTAAAGTTAGAGGAGCTGCATATTCAGACAAGATAAGCTCTGARACTGTCAACAAAAGTTTGAAAACTAGTAAAACAAGGAAGATACAAGCATTTGTTTAAATGACATATGCAAGCAACTCAAGTGCCAAAGAAGTTTTCTCATGCTAGCAGTCAGCACACCTTTGTGCACATAGAAGTGAGCACACCAAGAGAAGCTGCAGTGCTTGGCCAATCATTTGTCAGTGTTACTAGACTCTGATTCACTAATTTAATCTGAAACTTCAAACATTCCCATGTATAAACTGTGTAGTTTTGACTAGTAAAGTACATTTTTCAATATCCCGAGTTTCTAAATAAGTATCCTCTTCTCTCTTCTTGACTGTAGTATTTCCCTGCATGTCATATCCATCAGATCCCACATGGCTAATGAAAAGTACAAATGAAGAAACTTTAGTATGGACTAAACATAGCAAATCCAGAGTTAATATCTGGGTTCAGCATGGCTGACAGTTCTCTGTAAACTCGTCAAGGGTACTCCAGGGAGCCTGTCAGAAGAGAACCTGGCAGCCAGGGCCTGTCCCACTAATYATGAGGAGCAGAGCAGCTGAGGGGCAACACGGCAGCCCCAATCCCAGAAATCAGGCACCTCTCTGGGGCCAAGGCAGAAAGTCTGGCCCAGCAGGGCCATGGCCAGACAGGGCAAGGCTGTGGGAGCTGGAGACCAACCCTGCTGTGGTATAGCTAAGGTAGGGGATGACAGCCCCGSGTCGTGACATGGGGTCCTGGGCTTTGGGCAGGGTGGGAGGAGCCCCACAGGAAACTGGAAAGGAATAGAGATGCTGCAGCCTGCACGGCTCTGACCAATTGTTGAGGACTACGTTCAGTGCCAGTAGCTTGGGTGCAGCTGCCATTCAAGCTGCAGGTTGAGCTCTGGGTGTTGGAGCCCCAGGCAAGAGCCCATGAACTGCCGATCCTTTGCAGAACAAAGGGCACAGAGACCTGTGGCCCAGAGAGGGGACCAGACACTCAGAGACACTGCAGAAGCCCATGACCCCAGGCTTTCACATGCTGAGACCGTGGGAGTAGGAAAGCCCAGGGTTTCCTTTGTTCGGAGCCCCTCCTCAGAGGCACCAGCACGAGATCCTATTTTGTTATTTAGTTATTGCACTAAATTAAATTGTCTGAAAGATCTGGACATCTGAGAGTCTGCCATGCGAAACGTGAGGTCGAGCAGGTGAGGAACTGTGGCGCTGTCCGTCAGCCTTATTGCCTGACTGCCGGGAGTATTGGCGTGTGTAGGGAGTCAAGCGGGACTCACTAGAGTCACTCTGCTGCAGAGAGGCTGCAGCCCTAGTGCGTGTGGTGCGGGTGTGACTGCCAGAGTGACTCATGGATAGTCAGACAAGGAAGTTTTCCTTAATACAGATAAAAGAGGAACTTAAAATCTCAAGTTTAGAATCATTATTTTGAGATTCAGTGCTTTTTTTCAGTATTGTGTCTCTCTTCTACCCTTTCCAGAGATGGGGTTTGATCAACTGTGTTCTGATTAAGCAGAGAAGTATATAAGATGACTTGTTTCCTTAACACATTTTCAGAATAAAATGGAATGTTTTGCATACATTAGTACAGACAGCAAGGGACATTTTGTAGCATCTCACTAACTTTATCCTTCTATACTGTTTCTTTACTATTGATCTTTCCTAATATGTAATGCAAATTTAAGATAACATGCAATCCATCATGTGAAACTGCTCACTATAGAGTAGACTTTTTTTTTCCCTTGGTAATGTTATAAAATATTCCCCATCACTCACCAGAACTGGAGTTAAGGCTCGGTCTTATGTGGTCTGTGAGACAGAAATAGGCTGTGCTGTGGGAGACGGATGAGTACAAAGCCTGCTACAGATTTTRCAGTAATGATTGTTCTTACTTGGAGGGCACTCAGAATTGATGGGTAGCAATAAAAAATTCCAAAGGTCAGTAGAAGAAGAATGGCACATGGGATTGGATGGGCAATTTTCTACTTTTCTAATGACTGTATCCATGAGGCTTTTACAGAGGTAATAAAAAAATAAACTTCCTTTTGTTTGGTTTATATTTTTATTATTTTTAACATGAAAATATCTTAGSTAGTACCTAGTACTATATTCAGAAGTAAATGGTTTACAGTTGTTGATAAAATGTCTTTGTTCTAGGTCTTAAAAGCCATSTTTAACATTATAAAAAATCTTTTTGATTGAAATTTTATACATCTGAAATTTTACAGGGTGCAGATTTTCAGGAGGACCAGAGAAGAAAGTATAAATATATACCTGCAATAAATATTCATTACTGTGAACTTAGAACATACATATTTCATTAAGCAGGTTTGAATAGTTCAAAATTTATTATATTTCTCCTGTATTTTGTCCTTACTTACTGATACTCTTTCCAAAATCTGAGGTTTTGTTGTAAAGTTTTCTGACATATGTAATTCAAGTTATTTTATTCAAACTAGTTACATTCTGTAGGCCACCCTAATTTTATGTGATATATATTACCCTTCCATCTTGAAATATGTTATATTACTAAATTATTATTTTTTAAATATAAAATCTAAGATAAGATATCAGGATGACTAAGAAGAAACAAGATAGTCTTCATATTTTTGGTTTCAATATRTATTGAAATGGGCAAAAAATGTTGTGCAGAAAACTCTTAAACTACTTTCAAGATACATATTTAAATATATTATAGATTTGTTTAAAGAAGAAAGAAAGAGTTGTTTGGCTCAATTTCTTTTATGATAAGGAAAGAAGAGTATCTATAGTTTCAAGTGCAAAGAATTGTTGTGGTTTTTAAATTTACTATTTCAGACTGGCAATCGATGGACCGGCATACTGATTTTATTATTGATTTTCTATTAACCTAGGACCAAATTCAATGCTCAAATGAACATTGTCTTATTTAATTTTATTTACAGATTACAATACATGCAAACAATATTTTAAATGGATTGAATACACTTCATGAGCAATGTTTATTTGAAGTCTTGCTGTTTAGCAGCAGTATGGCTTACTGCATTTGCCGTACACCTGAGTCACATTATGAATCTCATGTATTTGTCTTTGAAAAAATAACCCTTAGTTCCCCACTGTAACCTTCAAATGATGATTCTTAGTAATAAGTGTGAAAATGTATCGTGGAGATGCAGCATTTTGTGGTCAAATGTAAAAAAAAACCTGTTATACTTGTAAACTGTTTAATCAGGTATTCCATAGGTTTTTGGGGGAATCTTTTCTTAGCTTTTCAGAAATATATACAAGAAGGAGAAGATAAAAGGTAGAGAAATGTTGAGGCCAAAGGGTAATAGATTAAAGAGAATTAGAAGCTGAGGGTTCATTTGAAAATAGCTGTGAAATAAACTGAATCTTCTGTTACACTCGAATCTCTGTGATGATTGATATCTTTCTTGAATCACAGACAAAAAAAAAATCCATGGGTTGTTAAAAACATAGTAATAACTTATGGATTTTTCTTTCCAATTATGTTATTGGATGTTCTTTGTTTTCCCTGCTATTAATTTTCTATTGGAAATAAATATAAAAAAAAAATCTTTCTAAAGATATTGCCAATGCAATCCTGCATGAAAATAAGAGAGAATGTTAAGAAGTTGAGTCCTATTTAACATTAGGTATTGCAGCAAGATAATCATGATCAAAGTGTCTTTCTGCAAAGGAGAGAGGCTGTGTTATCTCCAGATTGAGAAAAGTGAAACCCTCTCTAGCTCTAGTAAAGTAAAATATCTRTTCTGCACGGTTAGTGTAGTGAGTGTGGATCACTGCTCTGAGAGGTCATACAGCTTCTTTACTGCTTCATGAATTTCAGCTGCATCATCACCAGAGGTCTTTGTCTAAGTGGGTAACAGATCATTCTTAAAGACCCTTAATAGCAAAAATATCAGCTGTTGTGAACAAAAGCACTTCAGTAGAAAATATTTTCAAAAGTACGCAAGCTAGTTAATACAGAAAAAAATCTGAAAAATTTAAAACCTAAATATGATCTCCCTAGTATGCTATTCCAGTSCCACTGTCCCTGCAGGTGTGGGCTCTGTGACTCTCTGAACCCTAAATTTAACCCTAACCCTAATGGAATGATGACACTGTGGCTGAGGTSCCCATGTCAATGGGTGGCCCAGACTGGAAAAATGTGAATGCAGCATTGTTGGTATCCTGCCATTATCTCCTTGGCATGATTTTTTCAGACCCAGTGGAATTTCTGGATCTCTGAACCCTAATGAAAAGCCAAACAGCATTTTAGTGCTGCATCTGAGGTTCTCATCACCATGGGTGGCCCGGATTGGAGTAGTGTTAAGGCAGCCATATTGGTGCCTTGTCATAACYCTCTTGGCTTGTTTTTTCCAGAACCAATGTCCCTGGAACTGTAGGTTCTGTGGCTCTCTGRACCCTAACCCTAATCCTAATAGGATTTTGGCACTGCAGGTGATTTTCCAATCTCCATGGGTGGCTGCCATCAGAACGGAGTAGAGGTAGCAATGCTGGTGCCCTG